>CM063521.1:63612978-63650478 GCA_032199755.1 Ambrosia artemisiifolia
TCCTCCACTGGACCTTGTCAGTCTTATCTGGGTTTAGAGCAGGGCAAGGGGAGCCACCAATGCTAGGGAACCTCTCCAGCCAGTCATGGGGCCAGACCCAATCTCCATCCCTAACCAGCTCACAGACCTGCATATGTCTATTAAGGGGGGCTTCGCTCATGTTGCGGTGGGTTAGGACATTACTTAACGGCCCAGTCTCATGCCAGTTGTCAAACCAGGCTGAGGTGTGTTGCCCATTTCCAATCTGGTGGACGAAATGATTTCGGAGTTTGGTTCTAAGTTCCAGAATTTTCCTCCATCCCCAACAGGAATCACCTTTGTCCACCAGCTCCCAGAAATTGTAATCCTGCAAATGGTTGGCATAGACCCATTTGACCCAAAGGGAGCTTTTCCGACTGATAATGTTCCACATATGCTTGGCGATGAGGGCTTGGTTCCATGTCCGTAGCTTTTTAAGCCCCAATCCACCATGGGCCATAGGAACACACACATCTTTCCATTTCACTTTCGCCTTTCCATTTTTCATTTCACCATGGCACCATAAAAAACCCCGCATCAGTTTTTCCACTTCCTTAGAAACAGACACCGGGAGGATAAACACCGAAGACCAAAAAACGTGGAGCGAATTGAGAACAGAGGAAATCAGCTGCAACCGGCCAGCAAACGACAAGGCTTTGTTCTTCCAGTCAGAAATTTTACATTTGACTTTATCAATTAAGGGGATACAATCTTTATGACGAAGTCTGGTAGAGATCAGGGGAACACCAAGATACTTAACCGGGAGGTCTCCAACACGGAATTGGATCTGGTTGTTAAGCACTTCCATAACATCAGGTTCGACATTGCAGAAGTATACGGTGCTCTTGGGGATACTAGGCACCAGACCGGAGATGTTTTTGAACTCTTCCAGGGCACCAAGGAGGGTGTGGACCGAGTCATTGTCTCCATGGCAGAATAGAAAGAGGTCGTCAGCAAAGCAGAGGTGGGTGAGGCCAACCTCCTCACACTTCCAGTGGTAATGGAAATGTTCATTCTGGGCTACATGACGTTTAATCAACAGGGTCAGGACCTCCATAACCAAGGTGAACAGGTATGGGCTTAGAGGGTCTCCTTGGCGAAGGCCTCTTTTACCCTTGAAGAAACCATGGTGGTCACCATTAACCGCAATGGAGAAGGAAGTGGAAGTGACACAGTTCATAAGCCACATGATCATCTTATCAGGGAATCCAAAGTGGGTGAGGGCAGTCCTAAGGAAACTCCATTCAACCGTATCATAGGCTTTTTGTATGTCGATTTTGAAAGCACATCTCGCCTGACCAGAATTTCTGTGATAATTCCGCATTAGCTCCTGGGTGAGCAGGATGTTATCACTGATAAGGCGCCCCGGTATGAAAGCACATTGGTTTTCATCAACCAATTTGTCAAGGACACCTTTGATGCGGTTGGTGAGAATCTTGCTGATGCCCTTATAAAGGACGTTGCAGCACGCGATGGGCCTATAGTCGGAGACCTTCAAAGGCGTGTCCATTTTCGGAACAAGAGATATAACCGTGGCATTGACCTCCTTGAGTAACTTACCATTATTGAAGAAGTCCTTAATCGCAGTGCACACATCTTCTCCAATGACACCCCAAGCAGCCTTAAAGAACTTGGCAGAGAACCCATCAGGCCCAGGGGCTTTGTCGTCATCCATGCTGAAAAAGGCCTGCTTCACCTCAGAAGAGGTAACCACACGGGTCATATTGGTGGCCTCATGTGGGCCAATGACTTTGGTGAACAAGCTCGCGGGATCATGAATCGGCAGAGTCTCCACAGAAGTACCCAGCACCGATTGGAAGTGATTGACAAACTGCTCAGCCACTTTGTACCCCGTGAAATACTCACCTCTAATATTCTCAACCTGATGAATTCGGCTCCTGTGCTGGTTGGATTTAACCACTTTATGAAAATACTTGGTGTTATGATCTCCCTCCTTTAACCAAGTAACCTTAGCCTTTTGCTGAAGGAATAATTCCTCATCCCGAACAGCAGCATTATAAGCATGTAAGTAGTTCCCCTCTTCCTCACGAAGCACAACATTGTTTGGATCATTACAAATCTCCTTTTGTATTGTCTCCAACTCCAACTTCAGCTTAGAAACTTTCTGGTGCAGATTTCCTTGATTAAAGTTGAGTTTACGGATCATTTTCTTGCAGACTTTCAGCTTAGAGACAACAGCAAACATAGGAAAACCCTGAACATTCGTAGACCAGGCAGAAGTGACACACGGGAGGAATTCATCCTTGTAGGCTAGGAAGTTTGGGAATTTGAACGGCTTGGGTTTAGGGTTGGCAACATTCGGGATACTGACCACAATGGGGCTATGGTCCGATTTAAGGAAAGGCAGGAAGTTGGCATTTGCCAGGGGAAACGCTTCAACAAAGGAGGCATTCGACATGGCCCTATCAAGCTTTTTCAAAAGGCCATCCGGTTTCCCAGGGCTTTGGTTCCAGGTGAATCGGAGCCCAGTCATACAAATGTCATTTATTTCCACCACATTGAAGCAATCTCTGGCCTCCGTCATGCTATCATCCACACGGGAGCTGCCCATGGATCGTTCACTCGGGTCTATGATGGCATTAAAGTCCCCAAGGAGGAGCCAGGGGAGCCCATTAACCATATTCTTGTGCAGCTCTAAGGCTTGCCAGCAGTCCCTCCTAGGGACTCTACGATGATGGGCATACACAATCGAGCAATGGAACCCAATTTGGTCATGGATAGGTTTAACGAAACAGTGAACAACCTGGGGTAATCTCTCAATAACCATAACTTCCACCAGGTTAGGGTCCCAACCGACAACAATACGACATCGACCCGCACAAACAGTACTATTAGAGTCCCAGGACCAGTTACCAAACACACGAGAGCAACAGGCAGCCATTTTATCCTTAGCAAGTTGAGTTTCAACAATACCACAAAGACTATAATTCCCCTCAGCAAGGTGTTTCCTTATCTGATTTTGGTTCGAGACATTGGACATACCTCGAATATTCCATGCTGTAATTCGTAAAACCATTAAGACAAGTTGGAGTTTTGGGATTTCCTGGCCTCGGAATTGCCTTTTCTACCTTGGGCAGCCTGCTTGGTGAGGAACACAGCCGTACCCGATGTATCTTGCCCAACATTTTCTACTACCAACCTCGGATTAAGACCCATACTTTCACACAAGTCACGAAAGTAATCCCATTCACCCTGTTCCCAGTTAGCTTGGTCACTCCCTTTCACAGTTTTGTATCGAATCAAACGGGTGGAGATGGCTAGCTTCTGTCCATCCGTGATACCATAGTCATGAATGTAGTCCTCATTCATTATATCATCGTCCTCCTCAACAGTGTGCAGCCTATTATCTGCAACATTGCCCACATTTTGCAAATCCTGGTCCATGTTATCATGCACCTCATGGTCAGATAAGTTCCCCCCCTTGAGTAGAAGGCCTATGGAGTCGTCATTCAACATGTAGAATCGGTTTGAGGTGAGGTCTGGGGTATTTGCTGCAGGTGGGTTGGAAGTAGGGGCAGTAGGAGGTTTGTTTGGGGGTTTTTGAGGGGGTTTAAGGGTTTGTGGGGTATGGTTTTTGTTCGGAACTGGGCTGGTTAATGGCCTGCTCCTGCCAGCTTGATTTTTATCTTTGGTGTTAAGTGGGTCACTGGTGTGGGAGGTCACTTTGGGCAAAACTCTGGTGTTTCCAACGTCTTTCTGAGTCTTTCCTGTCTGGGCAACGTGGGCAGCATGCAATTCGCTCATCTTTTTCTGCACTTTAGGGTCACTACTGGTAGAGACTTCTGTAGTTTGCTGGTGACTTGAACTTCCTGCATGAGACTGATTCGTGGTGGCCATGGTATTAATAGTTTTACCTGCAGCATTACGCTTTTTCCCTTTTTGCCTGTGGCTGACTGTGACATAACCCTCAGCATCAGTTTGGGGCTTATTATTACCCTGCTGAACCTGTATTTGCACCTCTGTCTGTTCCTCAACAGCCATGTCTTCAACCTGTTGGGGCTTAAACTTGCATTGCCTAATGTTATGACCAAACACACAACAATGATTACAAAGGGCAGGGGTCCAATGGTATGAGATACTAATGTTACCAACAGTAGGGATTTCCCCTTCTTCTGCTGGAAATTCAACCTCCACTTCCGTCGGTAGCCCATTGCTGGCCTTGACATCAACCAGCATTCTGGCAAACCCAAGTTTCCCTGTCTGATCTGAACACCTTTCCTCAGTGACACGATCCATAAGTAATGGTTTCCCGGTACCACTCATGATCTTGCATATGCCAGTATCCGTCCAGAGTTCAAGTGGCACCTTATGGGCTGTGACCCATAAAGGGACTGTTGAGGGCTCAACCTTTTCAATGCAACAGCCCGGGACCCATTTTTTTACTAGCAATGGAATATTATTCACAAACCAAGGGCCACCCTCCAACACCTCATTCATCCCCTGTTCGCTTTTGAACTTAAAATAAAAGAATCCAGTGGGGCTTTTTGAGATTTCAGCTATGTCATGTTTTCGCCAGTCACGTTTTAGACAAAAGTTTACTCGATGGTAATCCATAGACGTACCTAGGAAGTAACCATATAAGTGGAGTGAATAAGCCTTTGCTGACTGGTGGAGGTCCTCTTTGGTAATGATGATACGACTCTTGCCTTCTGGTGTAATAGTTGGTGGGAAATAGCCAATTCGGACCTTCTTAGCCTGCTGACTTTGCTTAATTCGGTCCGCTATAGATAGACCATTCCTATGATTTGGCTGCCATGCCTTCTCTTGGCCATCCGGAGGTTTAGGATCAGACAACATAGCACTGTTTTGGCCTGTAGGGCTGGGAACAGAGGGCATAGCATGGGGTATGGGGATCTGTTGTAGAACAGGGCCACCAGAGGGCAATGGGGTACAATTTTCAGGGGACACAAAAGGCTGGGGTTCAGGCTCATCCTCTGAACTTCCCTCGTCATCATCATCAGAGGTTTCACACATTGTATCATCCTCCGAGTTATCCTCTTCCCCAAAGTTAGGATACTTCACAGGGGTAGGGACATCCACAACCACAGTATTGATTGTACACGGAGATTTAGAGGGAGTAACAGGCAAATTGATAGGGGTTTTACCTTGGTTGATCGACTGGACAGCTGCATCGAACGAAATTCCACTCTCTTCAGCCATACTCGTGCCATCCGACTGTAATCCATCAACCGAGTCCAATTGGAGAGGCTGGGGTTGTACAGCGACTTGTTTGGTTGAGAGCAGGGTTGATTCTTGACTAATCACAAGAGGGGGAGCCTGGTTGGAGTCGTTCACACACAAATTAGCCAGGGGGGTTCGATTACGGTCTTGGATGTTGGATTTCAGGGGTTCCTTGAGGGATTGGTTTGGAGTTCCAGTGGGTTGTTTGTCATGTGAGGGAGTTAGGGTTTCACGAGGCTTGGAGTTACCAGACCTTGTAGAACGACGGTTGGGGTTATTCTCAACAGAAGGGTTTGAAACAAGAGGTGGGAAAGGATCTGGTGGTTTGGGTTCACCAGATGAAGGCTTCATTTAGCAGGATTGGAGCAAGCAGCAGCGAATTTTGGAGGGAATTGGGAAGAATCGCATGTGCCGGAGAGAGGATTGGGTAGAGAGAGAATCTAGAGAGAGAAAAAAATCACACAAATGAAAATCCTTAGGGTTTAGGGTTTAGGGTTTAGGGTTTAGGGTTTAGGGTTTAGGGTTTAGGGTTTAGGGTTTAGGGTTTAGGGTTTAGGGTTTAGGGTTTAGGGTTTAGGGTTTAGGGTTTAGGGTTTAGGGTTTAGGGTTTAGGGTTTAGGGTTTAGGGTTTAGGGTTTAGGGTTTAGGGTTTAGGGTTTTTTTTGGGAAAAGGGGAAACCCCCGGCAAACATTTATTGATAAAGGGAAATTACAAGACAAAGACTAGACAAAGCCCGGGACATAGACCCAAGACCTTAAACTAGCCCAAAAAACAAACAAAACAAAAAAGCAAAAATAAACAACCGGGCCATCTAACAATAATCCTAGGCCCAAAAACTAATGTTATACGACCAACAAAGGCCCGTCAAATAAAGCCGAAACAAGCAGGCCCTCCAAATACAAGACATCCCTCTCCAGGCCCATAAATCTTCAGCTTCCCTAACTTCAACTTGATACAACTTCAGCCCAATACCAACAATACAGTTTCCCCTGAGGCCCAATATAACCTTCTTATTATCCAGTCCATTACTTTCAGCCTTTGTAAGTCCATAACTCCATTCAGCCCACACCAATTTATTTAACCAACTTAATCTCAGCCCACCACCTACCAAGACATTCCACCAGCCCACAATTCTAATCTTAATACACTTAACCATATAGCCCAATAACACATAACATTGCTTCGATATCTCCTGCCCAACAACATATCTATCAATCGGCCTTCTAAAAATCTCTATGAATCTAAAATTATTACCCATCAGATTAACCAAACAAGTCATCCAATATATGAATCCCCAACTCCCGGCCCAACACCCCTTACCTCTAAGCCCTACTCCCCATATCCTATAAGCCCTTTTCAATAAACAACCCCACCATAATCTGTTCTCTAACACCCATTTAATATCCACAAACCTTAAGCTATATATCCAGACCTTAAACCCAATCCTTATACTATTAGAACAAAACATAAGTCGGACAAGAATTTTGACTACCAAAAAACTAACAGTAATCAAATGCAAAAGATGAAGGCCATCCTCTACACCTAAAAGAAATGCGATTATCTCATGGTCTAGAAAGACTTCCATCAGTGTAATGGCTCCATTAAAACAATCCATTCTTTTAGTATTCTTGTCAAGACAAAATGTTGAAGTATGAATTTTGACTTCAATAGGAACTACCAAAGTCAAAAGCAGCTTAACAGCAACTGCAACCAACAAAACAAAACAGTGCCTATAATCTTTGATAACTTCCACAAAAGCAGTGGCATTATTAAACACTGTTTGCTTATTGATTTCCATATTCAACCTCAGATCAGAAGATAAAAACCAAACCTTTATCCAGGTGAAAAAGATAACTAAAGCTTCTAACAAAAGAAGATTTACCTTGCAGCCTTCACACCACTTCACCTTTTTAGACCAAACATTCCCACACACAGCAACCCCTGTACATCCTTGAAACCTGCTGCCAAATAATGTCCAGTAGCCCCTATTCAAGTAACTGCAGCATTCCATACTCCCCCTCAGAATTCTCTCACCCCATATATAAAATAGGATCCTAAAAAAGACTAAACTACCCCTGGCCTTAAACTTACTCCTTGCTGCCTGAAAACATTCCACATGCTGACCTTTGTTCATCAGGCCCAATCCATGCATCCTAATCCAGTCTAAGCCACCCCTGTGTTCAAAACAAGTAACTCCAAACAAGCACTCCCCCAAAGGCCCCTTGTCAGATATCCATATCATATTGCCCTTAACCACCCTTCTCCTTGTAACAATAACCCAACCCAAAATGACCCATCCCAGACTCATCCCAAGTGGGATTGACTCAATAGACTCAAACATATAAAAGCAAGAAAATAGGCTAAGAAAGATTACCAAAAGGATATTGAGGGTTCCCATACTGTTGGAAAGTGCTAGAAATAAAAAATAAAGAGAAATTAATGACCTATAGCCAACAGTACAGTCCAGCCTTATGTCTCCCTTGTTTATGCTCCCCCTGAGCCTCAGTAATCCTATCCACCAATCACATAACGCAGACCTGTGCCAGAGTGTCAATAATGGACCAAAATCTCTGCACAGGATAAAATCCCACTGATGTTTCAAAATCCCTCCCCCCTTTCCCAGAACACAAGATAAACAAGACATGACAGATAAGGAAAGAAAAGGAATAGATAAGAAATGAACAAAGATCTCTACCCATCGTTTTTTAAGTCTCCAGATGACACCAATTCCCATTGTTTTCCCCCCTCCCCTGAGCAAGTGCTCAAAGAACACACACAGGTCAACACCAAAACACACACATTTGATATGAAGGTTTATGTTCCCCTGCCAAGAACTAGAAAACAATAAAACAATAAAAAACAATGAAAGAAAGGGGAATAATGTCCTAAACACAGAGGAACAAATCTGCCTTATCTCTCCATGGATAATGCAAACCTCCTGCATATATATACCTAATTCCCACCAGGTTAAGGTTAGAGCAAACCATATTGTAAATAAGGTACAGATATGGATGCTATATCCTAGCTCCCTAAGGTTTAAACACAAAGATAAGAACACAGGTGTATGAAAGACACACCACACAAAACACACAAGGTTGGAACTATTATCTAAGTTGACTACCCATAGGCTTTTATCCATCCTCAACACACCTTGGTTCCCATGATGTTCCACCCTACCAGCCCAAATAAACTGACCAGACTCAAGACACCAAAACAAGAAAAGGCTAAAAACAAAAATATACTGAGGGTTTTCACGGCTATACCAAGATCTAAAAAACCAAAAAAGAAGTTGAAACAAAGGACTCCTAAAGGTATAGCCATGATCCATCCTTATATCTCCCAGGTTTTGACTTATCCCAAGTCTGCCAAATCCTAATCTCCAGCTCTTTGACACAAGAAAGAAGTTCAAGATATAACTGACACAGAACAAAATAACACTAAAATGAACAATACCAAACAACTCATCCAGACACATACAAGTAGACACAAACTGCAGAGACCAAAGTAACCAGGAATAGGAATGAAGGGGTCTAAAAGACCAGAATACTACCAAAAACAACCAAAACCACCTTATAACTCCCACTGGCCCATAAAACCCCCCACCCTTGTAATTATAATAGTTGACAAAAAGGAAGTTACCCTGCCCTTTAATCCCTACCAACCTTTTGCCCAGACAATTACCAAACCATTTATTTACATATTGAGTAATATACAAAACACACCAACACCCAACCCTCCATCCCAGCAGACCCATCAACCAGATTAAGCAACACATTTACTAACCTTTGGAGGCTTGTCTTTCCATACCACCTTAAATCCCCATGTGTTGCTGAGATTTATACTCTTAGAAGTAGCTTTGATCTTGAGACCCAACAGCTTCAGCCTAACAGATTCCCTGATCAGCTTACATAGGTCATCCTCTTTCCTTGATTTCTGCTGAAAAAGTCTAAGATTTCTCTCCTGCCATACATAATAAACCATAGCAGCAAGCATAAGCCTCTGAATGATACTAGTCAAAGACCTCCTCATAGGTATAGAAGCTAGATATGATATGCAATCCATCAAATTATCAGAAGAGAGCTCAAGGCCAACATCCACCTTTAGACTATTCCAAATCATTTTAGGGAACTTGCATTGGAAGAAAAGATGCTCATGACTATCCCTAATCTCACCACAGAAGGCACAGGACATATTACTAGTAAAATCCCAATTCAGCATCCTGTCCTGTGTCAATAACCTGCCCTGAACAGCAAGCCAAAGAATAAAAGAATGCCTAGGAATTGCCTGGCTGAACCAAATAACTTTAGCCCATGGAGCATCTGGTTTATCAGGGCTGAGATCACAAAAAACAGTGCTGGTAGCAAACATTTCCAGAGTTTCTCTCTTAGTCTTCCAAAAAGTAACATCCCTCTTATCATTAGTAAGGAAAGGAGGAGAAAGGGAAAACAAACATGGAAATTTCCTTCTCCATTCTTCAGGCCACAACCATCCACCTTGACCCACCACCTCAGAAACAGTGGTTTTCAGATTAAAACCTGCCCTATGAATATCCCTAGGAGAAATAAACATAGATAATGGACTCAAGGGACACCAGTTGTCATACCAAACAGAAACAGAAGTACCATTACCAATACTATGTATAAAATGTGGCCACAACTCAGCTCTATTGTCAAGTAAACTTTTCCAACTCCAACATGAACCTTCCATCTTTCTGAACCCCCAAAAACTAAGCCCCTTTAACCTATAGATCCTGATCCATCTAGTCCAGACAGTGTCCTTACCAGTAATCAGGTTCCATACATGTCTAGTCAATAATGCCTTGTTCTTGATTCTCAAAGATTTTATTCCCAAACCCCCTTGGTATTTAGGAAAACAAACATTCTCCCAGGACACCCTAACTTTCCCTTTGGCAGTATCAGCATTGCTCCACAGAAACCTGTTCATCAGCCTCTCTATATCCTCTATAATATTAGAAGGTAATAAAAATACAGAGGCCCAATAAACCTGAAGAGAAGCTAGCACAGACTTTAATAACTGAAGCCTTCCAGCAAAAGATAGAGATTTATTCTTCCAATCATCAAGCTTTTTCCGGACCTTATCAACCAGGCTAACACAATCTTTAGAGTAAAGTCTTTTGGATAATAAAGGAACTCCTAGGTACCTCACAGGCAGGGTACCAACCTTAAAAGGCAGCAGCTGAATAATTCTTCTCTGAACCCTGTCCCCAACATTACTCAGATACATAGTACTTTTGTTTAAATTAGGGATTAGGCCAGATACACTACTGAATTCTTCCAGAGCAGATTTCACAACCTTAACAGAATTCACATCAGCATGTGCAAACACAAGCAGATCATCAGCAAAGCATACATGAGTAAGGTTAAGCCTTTCACAACACCAGTGAAACCTAAATTGGCCACTCTCTCTAATTCTTCTATCAAAAATCAGCTTGAGAACTTGCATGACAATTGTGAAAAGATAAGGTGACATAGGATCACCCTGTCTCAACCCTCTCATACCTTTAAAATACCCATAAACATCCCCATTAAGGTTAATAGAATAAGCAGCAGAACGAATACAGGTCATGATCCATGCAATCATACAGGGGTGGAAACCAAAATTATTCAAACAAGTTTCCAAAAAATCATGGTTCACTGTATCATAAGCCTTCTGCAAATCTATCTTTAAAGCAATTCTAGGCTCAACAACTTTCCTATGATAATTCCTTAGGAGTTCTTGGGTCAAAAGGATATTATCACTTATCTGCCTACCTGGGATAAATGCACTCTGACACTCATCAACAATCCCATCCAAAGCACCTTTAATCCTCTCACAGATGATTTTAGAAATACACTTATATAGAACATTACAGCAGGCTATTGGTCTATATTCAGTTACATTCCTAGGATTAGTGCATTTAGGAACTAAAGACAATACAGTAGCATTAACCTCATTCAAGAGCTTACCATTGTAAAAAAATTCCTTAACAGCAGCACATACCTCATTGCCAACAATGGACCAAGAAGATTTGAAAAATTTTGAAGAGAATCCATCAGGACCTGGAGCTTTGTCAATATCAATGTCCCAAATAGCCTTTTTTATCTCCTCATCTGTGACTTCTCTCACCATATCATCAGCAACATTACTAGGGATTCTTGAAGTAAATAAAGAAGAAGCATCCCTAATACTTTCAACATCCACCTTTTGACCCATGAAACTTTTAAAGTGTTTGACAAAGGCCTCCCCAACCATATTGCCCTCAAAATAAACCCCATCTTTATCAGTAATAGAGTTAATTCGACTTCTACTTTGTTTACCCTTAACAGCTTTGTGAAAATAAGCTGTGTTTAAATCCCCAGCCTTTAACCATTCAACTTTGGCCTTTTGCTTTAAGTATAACTCTTCATCCACAGTAGCCTGCTTCAAAGCTTTCACAGCAGCCACCTCTTCATTTCTCAAATCCCTATCATGAGGATCCTGAACCATATTGGTTTGGATTCTACCAAGATCCTTAGTGAGAGTTTTGACTTTCTCACTAAGATCCCCAACTTCCCTCCCCAATCTCCTTAAAGGCTTTTTAAGATTCTTCATTTTGGAAACAACAGAGTACATATGACAGCCCCTTATAAAAGGTTTCCAACCTGACTCCACAATAGGTAAAAATTTAGGATTACCAGTCAAATGGTTCAGAAACTTAAACGGCCTTGGCTTCCAGCTTGACTGCCCTTTTAAAGAGATAAGACCAGGAGAGTGGTCTGAAGAGAGAAAAGGCAAGAAACTGGCTTGAACTTCAGGAAAAGTAGACATAAAAGCCTCATTACTAAGAATCCTGTCCAGCTTTTTGAGAAGCCCATCTGTCTTTCCTGGTGATTTATTCCAGGTGTATTTCAGACCAGTAGAAGGGACATCTTCAACATTGGATAACCTACAACATTCCCTCAAATCAATCATTGAGGTTGTAATCAAGGAAGACCCCATTGATTGTTCAGAAGGATCCATAACAGAGTTAAAATCACCCATGATTAACCATGGGTCCTGCTTCACAGTATTTCCAAAACTTTGCAAGTCATTCCACAATGGCCTTCTAAGGGGATATTTCACAAAACCATATATAAAGGAACAGAAGAAGCTGGCTCTGCCATCCAATGGTTTCACAAGGCAGTGAATAGCTTGTGCAGAATAAGCAACAACCATGACATCCACCATATTAGGCCTCCAACCCACAATAATTCTCACCCAGTTTGAGCAATACATTCTATTAGAAACCCATTCCCACCCATTCAAGACTCTACCAAAGACTTTGTTAAGATTATTACCCTTAACATGTGACTCCAAAATACAACAAATACCAACATTCTTGTCATGTAACACCTCCATCACCTCATTTTGCTTAGCAATGCTAGAAAGACCTCTAACATTCCAAGCAATAATATTCAGATCATTAACAATCATTGGAAACAGCTTGATCCTCAGAAGAATGCTCTTCATGCATCTTCTGTTCCCTACCCTCTCCATCTATCTTCATAAAAACTCCAGTTTCATTCTCCTCAGAGCTGACTTCATCACTGCCAGAATCAATATCAATATTCTCAATGTCATCATAATCCATACCTTCCACAAAATCATGTTTTTGGCACATTAAAAAGAACAAGTGAGTCTGATCAATGGTCCACTCTGCAACCTGCTCTTTAGAAGGAACAATTCTCTGCTCAATGTAAAACATAATATCATTCAATTCTTCAGGAGTCATTTCATTCACATAATTCTCAATAACTGGATTCTGCCTATCATCATCCCTAAAATAAGGAGATGGATTATGAAATTCCTCTGAATCAGACAGAGAAGGTTTAGAAACAGAAATGGGCTCAGGGTGGGGGTTAACAATCACCCTTTTTGACGAAGAGGATGGACTGTTACAGGCATCAGTTTGTGATTGATACATTTTAAAAGCAACAGGGACTGTAGCAGGTTTAGTGGGGGGAGTTTTAACAGGAATTGGGATAGAAGAGCTTGGTTTAGAAGGCTGAGAGTTAGTCTTAGGTTGAGAAAAAGGTTTAGGTTTAACAGTTTTAGGCTGAACTGAAACTGGCTTAGAAGACTTCACACTTTTGACATCTCCCACAACCTCCATACTATCAACTTCTTCCACATCCAAAACTTCAAAACTGTTGCTAACTTCCACATCTGCAACTGCCTGAGAACCCTTCTTTCTATAAACTTGAGCAGTATTATTAGGAGCCTTCATAGTTCTAAGATCCTCTGATTTATTACCATTTTTACCCCCCTTCATACCCCTAACTGATGAGCCCTCTCCAGATGCCCCTACCTGTTGTTCTTTCCTATTCTCTTCCTCAAGCATAGCTTGTTTCAACCTATGATTCTTAATTCTCTCTTGAAGCTTCTCCTCATTAAATTCCCTCCTACCACCAGCCATATTCTTCTGCCTCAAAGCACCCCCTCCATACACTGCACTCCCATTTCTAGCCTGATTAGTTGGCTTGTTGGTATTTCTAGCAGCCATGCTTTTATTCCAAACCTTCTGATAACCTTCTTCATCAATATCCCCTTTTTTACCTGACCCATTAGCCTCTTCCTTCACAGCCTCAGCTTCTTTAACTCTAGCAGCCTTTTCCTCCTCAGACAATTCCCTTTTGTTGCAAGCTTCAAAAGAATGGCCAAAAACTTTACAATGAGAACAGTTGGCAGGGATCTTCTGATATTCCACAACAACTTCAGCCACTCTGATATCCTCATCATTTTCTTTAGGATAGAAAGCTCTAACAACATTAGGATGAGTATCAGCAGCTGCAATATCAACCAGAATTCTTGCAAAACCTGCCTTAACATTACTATTCAAACACTTGTCAACTGTAATATTATCAAATAATAAAGGTTTTCCTACACAACTAGCCACCTCACAGAGACCCTGAACATTCCATAACTCAATAGGAATCTCTTTGAACAACACCCACACTGGAACTCTTTCAGGTTCATTTTTAACAATAGCAGTCCCAACCTCCCATTTTTGCAAAACAAGGGGAATGCTATTAACTACCCAAGGACCAGCTTTTAAAGCTTCTAACATACCTTCTTCTTTAGCAAATTTAAAATAGAACAACCCCTTCCCATTTGTAGAAATATCCTCAATCCCATACTTTTTCCACATTTTAAAAAGATTAAACCTAACCCATGCAATGGAGCAAAAAGCCCCCACAAAATACCCATAAAGGTGTTTAGCATAGATTTGTTTAACCTTCTCAACAAATTCTTGTTTAATCATAACCACCTTTTCACCACTGTCAAGGGTGACTGGTGGACAGTAAGCTATTTGATTATTCACCATAGCCACTTTCTCACCCTTGACAGCATTAGCATAAGAGGACTTACCTTTGCTGTCTTCCTTCTCCAGATTCAGATCAGTATCCTCCAGCATAGTATCATTCAAGGAATCCTTAGGAGTAGATGCCAGTGCTTTAAATACAGCCTTCCTAGCAGGAACAGCTCCCAGGATAGAAGACTTCTTAATAATATCAGCTCTCTCAGCTAACAAGTCTTTCTCCTTGTCTGCCAACTTCTCCTTAGCCTTCCCCAACCCCACTAACAAATCTCTCATTCTAGCCTTCTTCTTCTTAAACAATTCTCTAGCTTCTTTGGCAGAATATTCAATCCCACTAAAGCCAACCTTCTGATCAGACTGACCATCATCATCCAATGGGTCAAAAATCAACCCATTAGCAGTCTTATAGCCCCTACTCACTTCTTTAACCCCTCCCATCTTCTTCAAGTCCTCAATCTCCTTTTCCATCTGTTCAATGGATAATTCAGTAACTGGAATATTCCCAATAGAATCATAAGCTATTCCCACCCTAAACACAGGTAACACAGGCACAGCAGCATCTTTAACGAATTCAAAAGTCTTCTTGACACTTCTATTCTTAGACTTAATAATCTTCATGATCTTCTTACCCTCTGTAGTGATTGTTATTCTTTTCTTACCATCCCCTTTGTACTCATCAGCCTTTAATGTAAGATACCTGCCCTTCTTAATACCAACACTATCATTCTCCACCTCTTGAGTTCTTCTTTTGGACAATGGAACCCCATTAATGTTGATGTCATCAGGTCTATCCCTACAAAAGACCCACCTGGACAAGGCTTTGATGATATTCATATCAAATTCAAACAAGTCTTCCACCTCATCTTCTTTAGTTTTACAAAATAACTTCTGATAGTGCTGATGGAAGGCTACTACAAGAGTCTCAACAAAGTGATCCCCCAACAAAGATTGATTCCCCTGAATCACATTACTACCTTCAAAGTTCTGAACCAGACCATCTTTACTACCCACAGTACCCTTCTTCTCAGTCATCAGGGTGTCCATAACATTAGCATTTTTGTTACAAACATCCCTAGACCGACCCAACCTCAGATTCTTGGTACTACCATCTTCAAAGTTAAGGGTAATGAAAGACATAAACTCACCAAGATCATTATCCTCACCCTTCCCATCAGGACAATCCATCACACAAGATTCTATCAGTAATTCACCAAAGCATTCTTCAAAAACAGGATTCAGCATGTTCATGGACATAAACTTTTGCATAGCAGGCTCAAAAACAGGATTAACAAATGTCTTATGAACAAGCTTCAGGAGTGCCTTCTGAATAATAGCCACATTTACCTTAATATGCTCATTACCTAGAAATTTCCAGTCCCTATCATCCCATTTACCACCCTGAGGCTCTGTGTCAGCAGCCACAACACTTTCCTCAGACTTAAGCACTTGCATATCACAAGCCTCAACAGAATTCTCCCCCTCCTTCCTACTAACAAACCCACCCTTACCAGCAATATAGAATTCATTCAAATCCACATCAGAACAAACAATTCTCATCCTTCTAGTATCATTGTTATGATGAGCATTTATTAAAAATTGCATTAACTGTAAACACTCATCACTAACATTATACTCATCCTTCATTACTTCAGTTGAATTATCATTTTCAGCATTCATCACCCTCAACAACATTTCCCCAAACCTCAACTCAAACCCCTTATTCATCACATTCATAGTAAAAAACCAGTTCATAGCAGGAACAAACGAATTATCAGAGTAAGACTTATCAATCAGTACCTGAATTGCTTCCTCAATAGTCATAGCAGTCACCATATAGAACTCTGAACCATAAAATTGCCAGTTAACCATCCTGTTCTTCAGCTCAATAAATTTTGAATCCTGATAATTCGCCTTCATGTTGCTTTCCTGTTCCATCAGCATATGATTACGCCAAACAGACTTGAAAGAAAGTAATTCTGATGTAAAACGTATCTCCGAAGCAAGTTTGGACGATATCGGCTTCAAGGGCGATTTAGGTGAAAATGACGAATCATCAAAATCCGATGGATTAATGAAATTGGATGGAAGCTGAGGTGATACGAAGGATTGTTGATGTTCAGGGATTGGATTCAGATCAGAATCGTCCATTAACATGGACGAATCAACAGGTTTCAGCTGAATTGAAGGGTTTTGACGAACAGGGGAAAAATTCAATAAAATGCCTCCAGAATCATCGATATCAGGTGGTTTTGCCTCCAACAAATTCGGATTATGATCACCGGTCAAACAATCCATTGATTATGAACAAGAATCAACGAATTGGAAGGGTTACCGGATCAGAAATCGATCAAACAGTAGCCGGAGAAGGAAAAATCGCCTGGAAATTCTTAGAGAGAGAAAGTAGAGAGAGAAAATTTTTGACCGAATGAAATTAGGGTTTAGGGTTTAGGGTTTAGGGTTTAGGGTTTAGGGTTTAGGGTTTAGGGTTTAGGGTTTAGGGTTTAGGGTTTAGGGTTTAGGGTTTAGGGTTTAGGGTTTAGGGTTTAGGGTTTAGGGTTTAGGGTTTAGGGTTTAGGGTTTAGGGTTTAGGGTTTAGGGTTTAGGGTTTAGGGTTTAGGGTTTAGGGTTTAGGGTTTAGGGTTTAGGGTTTAGGGTTTAGGGTTTAGGGTTTAGGGTTTAGGGTTTAGGGTTTAGGGTTTAGGGTTTAGGGTTTAGGGTTTAGGGTTTAGGGTTTAGGGTTTAGGGTTTAGGGTTTAGGGTTTAGGGTTTAGGGTTTAGGGTTTAGGGTTTAGGGTTTAGGGTTTAGGGTTTAGGGTTTAGGGTTTAGGGTTTAGGGTTTAGGGTTTAGGGTTTAGGGTTTAGGGTTTAGGGTTTAGGGTTTAGGGTTTAGGGTTTAGGGTTTAGGGTTTAGGGTTTAGGGTTTAGGGTTTAGGGTTTAGGGTTTAGGGTTTAGGGTTTAGGGTTTAGGGTTTAGGGTTTAGGGTTTAGGGTTTAGGGTTTAGGGTTTAGGGTTTAGGGTTTAGGGTTTAGGGTTTAGGGTTTAGGGTTTAGGGTTTAGGGTTTAGGGTTTAGGGTTTAGGGTTTAGGGTTTAGGGTTTAGGGTTTAGGGTTTAGGGTTTAGGGTTTAGGGTTTAGGGTTTAGGGTTTAGGGTTTAGGGTTTAGGGTTTAGGGTTTAGGGTTTAGGGTTTAGGGTTTAGGGTTTAGGGTTTAGGGTTTAGGGTTTAGGGTTTAGGGTTTAGGGTTTAGGGTTTAGGGTTTAGGGTTTAGGGTTTAGGGTTTAGGGTTTAGGGTTTAGGGTTTTTTTTTTTTGGGGTAAAGGGCAAAGCCCGGCAAAAGTATTATATCACACCAAAAAATTTACATCCTCTTAGGGTTTAGGGTTTAGGGTTTAGGGTTTAGGGTTTAGGGTTTAGGGTTTAGGGTTTAGGGTTTAGGGTTTAGGGTTTAGGGTTTAGGGTTTAGGGTTTAGGGTTTAGGGTTTAGGGTTTAGGGTTTAGGGTTTAGGGTTTAGGGTTTAGGGTTTAGGGTTTAGGGTTTAGGGTTTAGGGTTTAGGGTTTAGGGTTTAGGGTTTAGGGTTTAGGGTTTAGGGTTTAGGGTTTAGGGTTTAGGGTTTAGGGTTTAGGGTTTAGGGTTTAGGGTTTAGGGTTTAGGGTTTAGGGTTTAGGGTTTAGGGTTTAGGGTTTAGGGTTTAGGGTTTAGGGTTTAGGGTTTAGGGTTTAGGGTTTAGGGTTTAGGGTTTAGGGTTTAGGGTTTAGGGTTTAGGGTTTAGGGTTTAGGGTTTAGGGTTTAGGGTTTAGGGTTTAGGGTTTAGGGTTTAGGGTTTAGGGTTTAGGGTTTAGGGTTTAGGGTTTAGGGTTTAGGGTTTAGGGTTTAGGGTTTAGGGTTTAGGGTTTAGGGTTTAGGGTTTAGGGTTTAGGGTTTAGGGTTTAGGGTTTAGGGTTTAGGGTTTAGGGTTTAGGGTTTAGGGTTTAGGGTTTAGGGTTTTAGGGTTTAGGGTTTAGGGTTTAGGGTTTAGGGTTTAGGGTTTAGGGTTTAGGGTTTAGGGTTTAGGGTTTAGGGTTTAGGGTTTAGGGTTTAGGGTTTAGGGTTTAGGGTTTAGGGTTTAGGGTTTTATTTAGGGTTTAGGGTTTTATTTAGGGTTTAGGGTTTAGGGTTTAGGGTTTAGGGTTTAGGGTTTAGGGTTTAGGGTTTAGGGTTTAGGGTTTAGGGTTTAGGGTTTAGGGTTTAGGGTTTAGGGTTTAGGGTTTAGGGTTTAGGGTTTAGGGTTTAGGGTTTAGGGTTTAGGGTTTAGGGTTTAGGGTTTAGGGTTTAGGGTTTAGGGTTTAGGGTTTAGGGTTTAGGGTTTAGGGTTTAGGGTTTAGGGTTTAGGGTTTAGGGTTTAGGGTTTAGGGTTTAGGGTTTAGGGTTTAGGGTTTAGGGTTTAGGGTTTAGGGTTTAGGGTTTAGGGTTTAGGGTTTAGGGTTTAGGGTTTAGGGTTTAGGGTTTAGGGTTTAGGGTTTAGGGTTTAGGGTTTAGGGTTTAGGGTTTAGGGTTTAGGGTTTAGGGTTTAGGGTTTAGGGTTTAGGGTTTAGGGTTTAGGGTTTAGGGTTTAGGGTTTAGGGTTTAGGGTTTAGGGTTTAGGGTTTAGGGTTTAGGGTTTAGGGTTTAGGGTTTAGGGTTTAGGGTTTAGGGTTTAGGGTTTTTTTTTTTTGGGGTAAAGGGCAAAGCCCGGCAAAAGTATTATATCACACCAAAAAATTTACATCCTCTTAGGGGCATACCCCCGCATCATCCCCAAAACTAAACTAGGGGACCAAAAATACGAGACCAAACAACCCATTTTCGGGTTAGTACAACGACGCCTATTGAGGTTATACCTCCCTATCACTTTGGCTCTAGTCCATGGACAAGTAGTACAAGGCCGGCTAAACAAAGCTTTCGGCCTACAAAAGATGGTATCACGGTTGGACTTAACTTTCGTACCAACCGAGTACCCCCAACCCACTAAGGTAGTAACCCAAGTCCAAGTATTAGACATATTACAAACATTAAAACAACTAGGCCCCATAAAAGGGGCGGCCCATAAATTAAACAAGAGTTTTAGGGCCCAAAATATAGTCTTCAAGTTAACCCAAGTAGCTTGGCTGGGCCTTCTATTCATTTTAGCAGGTTTGCTGGTGGGCTCCCCCCACCTGGTCTGGCCTTTCAGCAGCACGTTGGGCCTAGGATGCTTCCAAGCCCATATCTTCTTTACTTTCCACAACCAGGCTCTTTTAATAGGAGCCCAGTATCTCTTGTTTCCATAACCAGGAAGCTTCCGATGGATAATATGCTTCAGCAGACGACGGGCCTGGTCGGAAAAAACTTGGGCCGCTCCACTGTTAAACTGGGCACTGGTACTATCTTGATTCGTCTTCTTTTTGGGCTCCCCCCAAACGGTTTGTTTGATCCAAGCAGCAGCAAAAACACAGCCCAAATAGCGAATGGTCTTTGGGCCGGCCTTCCAGACAAAAGCCAGATAATGAGCAGGCCGATTGGTCACCCACCGGTGGGCCTTCCACATATTGTTGATTCCGTCACAAGTGGTCTTCATCACAACAGGACCAGCAACAGCAGGATTAAAACAAGCAGCTATTTGAGTACCTCTATGCGCCATAAAACCATGATGCCACCAGCTCTTATTAAACCCAAAGTGGTCAAGATCCAACAGCATCACGCTTCTATGAACATGGATAATCCAACAGTAGCCACTCAAGAACCTGTCCCAACCCAAAAACCAGTAGACCAGACAACCCAAAAAACACATAAAACACAAGTTAGTAGGCTGACACAGACTATGGGTTTCTGGAAACGGGGCAAGGAACAAGACACGGTTTCCACCAAAAAACTGCTCCCCGTTCCAGTCCATCCTTATATCTCCCGGGTGAGTGTCTATCCCAGACACATGAACAAGACCTAAGCTCCCATTTTGTCTCCAAACACAAACAGGGTAACGGTTAAGTGGACAACTGAACAAGACAACCCCTAAAGACCAAAGAAGGGAGATAAAGAAGCAAGCCACCAGATAACACCCAGAAAATCTAGTTGTTGGTTCTACCCTCCTCCCCCTTATAACTCCAAACCCAACCCAGCAGCCCCTGGGCAGACGCCCAAACCAAATCAAGGTGCAAAACATCCAGGCATGCTTGGCACCCAACCTGCATATGTTAGCCCAACCCCGAACCCTCCCATCACCCATAAGGAAATAGAACAGAAAAGGAAAACATGTGAGAGTGGTGGTGAAGATAAGGATTTTCATATTATGTGTGATGGCAGTCTCAATCCAGCAGTACTCAATCCCTAACCCCTTAACCTTAGACACGATTGTGGCCCAGAACATCGCAGCACTAATCAACACAAGAATGGCATTAATCATGGATTAATCTTTGGTTGGGCTTGTTTCACATCAATCCATTGGACACCATGAAGGTCCCAAACACTGGCAACCTCTAGAGAGGAGATTGTTTTCAGCAGGGGAAGGCCCAGGAGACGAAGTTTGACAGCGGTTCTAATGAGGTTGCTAACTTCTTCCACTGATCTATTAACACCCTCGTGAATGCGTCTGTTTCGTTCTTGCCACACATAGTACACAGCAGCAGCAAAGACTAGCCGATTAACAATGCTCCAAATTGTGTTGTTCTGAGGGAGCATGTTCAAGTGATCGATGATACAGCCCAAAGCATCCGGAATAGTACCCCATTTCGTATAATCCTTCAGACTAGACCAGATTTGGTTAGGATAAGCACACTCAAAGAACAAGTGGCTATGACTATCTGGCCCACCCTTGCAAAAAACACAGCTCAACGTGCCCATACCCTGCCACCTACTTATAATATCCTGGGTTTTCAGTTTGCCTTTCACTGCTAACCATAACATAAAAGCATGTCGGGGGATGTTTTGGTTAAACCATACCAGTTTCAACCAGGAGACAGCCGTGCTAACTTCTTGAATGTCAGACCAAGCAGAACTCACAGAGAAACTGGTCAGAGAGCCATCATTGCTTTTCCATTTGACAACATCACGAGCAGTGGGGCTTAAGTTCGGGCACACAGTTCCAGCAAAGCTGGGGAATCTGTTTTGCCAGTCCTGTGGCCACACCCACTCCCCATCCCTGATCAGGTCACAGACTTTCATATGCCTATTAAGGGGGGTTTCACTCATATTACGATGGGTTAATAAATTACTCAACGGACCACTCTCATGCCAAGTATCGAACCAGGCTGAGGTGTCTTGCCCATTACCAATACAATGAACAATATGGCCACGGAGTTTTGTACGAAGTTCCAGAATTTTCCTCCACCCCCAGCAAGAGTCTCCTTTATCCACCAGCTCCCAAAAATTGTAGTCGGCCAGCCTGTTGGTGTAAATCCACTTGACCCACAGGGAGTTTTTCCGACTAATAATATTCCAGGTATGTTTGGCAATAAGGGCCTGGTTCCAGGTACGAAGTTTCTTTAGACCCAACCCCCCATGAGACATAGGAACACAAACATCCTTCCATTTCACTTTCGCTTTACCATTCTTCATTTCCCCATGGCACCACAGGAACCCCCGCATAAGCTTTTCGACCTCTTTGGAGACTGAAACAGGGAGAATGAAAACAGAGGACCAATACACATGAAGGGAATTCAGAACTGAAGAGATCAATTGGAGTCTTCCCGCAAACGACAACGCCTTATTCTTCCAGTCAGAGATTCTACACTTCACTTTGTCTATCAGGGGAACGCAATCTTTATGCCGAAGCCTCGTGGAGATAAGTGGGACTCCAAGATACTTGACTGGAAGATCACCTACCCGAAACTGAATTTGGCTATTAAGTTCATCCATAACCAAAGGGTCCACATTACAATAATAAACAGTACTCTTGGGGATACTGGGCACCAGACCTGACACTGCCTGGAATTCCTCCAAGGCAGAAAGCAGGGTGTGCACCGAGTCACTATCACCATGGCAGAAAAGGAATAAGTCATCCGCGAAACACAGGTGCGTCAGACCAACCTCCTCGCACTTCCAATGAAACTGAAACTGCATATTCTGACTGACTCTCCGTTTGATGATGAGGGTCAAGACTTCCATAACAAGGGTGAACAGATAAGGAGACATGGGGTCTCCTTGCCTCAGCCCCCGCTTACCTTTAAAATAGCCGTAATGATCTCCATTGACAGCCACAGAGAAGGAAGTGGAGGTGACACAGTTCATAATCCACATGATCATTCTACTAGGGAAGCCAAACCGAACAAGGGCAGCTCTGAGGAAATCCCACTCAACAGTATCATAGGCTTTCTGGATGTCGACTTTGAACGCACACCGCGGTTGCCCATCATTCCGATGATAATTACGCATAAGCTCCTGAGTAAGAAGGATGTTGTCACTGATAAGCCGGCCCGGTATGAAGGCACACTGGTTAACATCAACAACTTTGTCAAGCACCCCTTTTATCCGGTTCGTGATGATCTTACTAATGCCCTTATAAAGGACATTACAACAAGCAATGGGCCGATAATCAGTAACTTTGCTCGGGGTCTCCACTTTAGGAACTAAGGAGATGACCGTGGCATTTACCTCCTTGAGAAGCTTCCCGTTATTGAAGTACCCTTTAATAGCAGTGCATACATCCTCACCAATAATACCCCAGGAGGCTTTGAAAAATTTGGCAGAGAAGCCGTCCGGCCCCGGGGCCTTTTCATCATCAATGTCAAAAAACGCCATCTTGACCTCAGAGGAGGTGACTTCACGGGTCATGTGGGTAGCATCAAGCTGGGGAATCTTTCTGGTAAACAGGTTCACCGGGTCAGTTAAAGGCAGCACCTCAATAGAGGTACCTAAAACATCTTCAAAATGATTAACAAACTGCTCAGCGACTTGAGGGCCTGTAAAGACTTCTCCTTGGATGTTTTGCACCTGATGAATTCTGCTTCTGTTATGATTAGCTTTTACAACTCTGTGGAAATACTTCGAATTTTGATCGCCCTCCTTTAACCATAATACCTTCGCTTTCTGTTTGAGGAAGAGCTCTTCATCCCTAACAGCTGCATTATAGGCCTGGAGGTAAATCCCTTCTTCTTCTCTTAACACAGGATTTGTGGGGTCATTACACACCTCCTGTTGAATCCCTTCCAGCTCACGTTGCAGTTTTATCACCTTATCATGGAGGTTTCCCTGCTTAAAATTAAGTTTTCGGATAGCTTTCTTGCAAGCTTTCAATTTAGACACAAGAGAAAACATAGGGAACCCTTGGACCTGATGGGACCAGACAGCAGTAACACATGGCAGGAACTCTTCATTAAGGGTCAAGAAGTTGGGGAATTTAAACGGTTTTGGTTTAGGATTTGGCACAGAAGGAAGGCTAACCACAATGGGACTATGATCCGATTTAAGGAAAGGCATGAAGGTAGCATTGGCATGAGGGAATAGGTCAACAAAAGAGGCGTTTGACATGGCCCGGTCCAACTTTTTCATCAGCCCATCCGGTTTTCCCGGGCTCTGGTTCCAGGTGAATCTGAGCCCATGCATACATAAGTCATTAATTTCAACCACATTGAAACAGTCACGTGCCTCCACCATACTATCATCAACACGAGAACCACCCATCGAACGCTCACAAGGGTCAATGATGGCATTGAAGTCACCTAGGAGGAGCCATGGCAGGCCATTAACAGCATGCTTGTGCAGCTCAAGAGCTTGCCAACAATCCCTCCTCGGCACTCTACGATGGTGCGCATACACAAACGAGCAGTGGAAACCTACCTGGCCATTAATCGGTTTAATAAAACAGTGGATGACTTGAGGGAGTCTCTCCACAATCATGACTTCCACAAGATTTGGGTCCCAACCGACAGCTATGCGACATCTGCCAACACAAACTGCACTATTGGTATCCCACATCCAACTACCAAACACACGAGAACAGCAACTAGACACTTTTTCCTTAGCCAATTGAGTTTCGATGATACCACAAACACTAAACTTACCCTGAGCAAGGTGGTTACGGACCAGGTTTTGATTCGAGACATTTGAGAGGCCCCGAATGTTCCAGGCTGTGATTTGTAACACCATTAAAAACGGTTGGGGGAGTGTGGAGCCCTGGCCTCTGAATTGCCCTTAACACCCTGAGCCGCTTGTTTGGTCAAAAAAACAGCTGTCCCTGATTTGTCTTGCCCAACATTCTCAACGACCATGGCTGGATTCAGACCCATACCTTCACAAAGATCACGGAAGTAATCCCACTCACCTTGTTCCCATGAGGCTTGATCCGTACCCCTGACAGATTTGTATCTGATCAACCGGGTCGATATAGCCAATTTCTGACCATCCGTAATTCCATAATCATAAACATCATCTATATTATCAATATCCTCTTGTTCAGCAGCTGGAATATCCATAGGCATCTGATTGTTACCACCACTTTCAATGTTATGGCCAACATGTTCTAAATTATCCTGCATAACATGGTCTGACAGGTCCCCACCATGCATAAGCAGGCCTGCAGAATCATCATTGAGGACATAGAACCTGTTTGAGGTAACAGAGTTGTGGGGTTCAGGTGTGGTTTGGTGGTTGGAGGCTTTTGTATGGGGTTTAGAGGGAGTTTTTGCTGGTGGTTTTTGGGCTGGGGTGTGGGTTTTTTGGGTTGACACAGCAGCAACATTGGGCCTGTTGCTGGAACCATGGTGTTTAGCTTTAGGTTGGTTTGTGGCACTGGTGTGAATAGTCTCCTTGGGTGAACTTCTGGTGCTTTTGGAACTTTTTTGTGCTGACTCTGTTGTAGCTAGGTGGGCCGAATGCATTTCGCTCATTTTCTTCTGAATTTTAGGATCACTACTGGTAGTAACTGGCTGTTTTGGTGGCTGATTTGATGGCCCTGCAGTAGATAGGTTAGTATTAACTGGATTAGCTATAGGTTTACCTGCTGAATTACGTTTACGACCCTTCTGTTTGTGGTTGACGGTGGTGAATCCATCAGCATCAGTTTGAGCAGGATTGCTTTGGACTTGGGTCTGGTTTTGGTCCCCTAAATTTTCCTCAACTGCCATGTCCACATCTTCTTTGGGCTTATACTTACATTGCCTTGTATTATGGCCAAAGACAACACAGTGGCTGCATAGGGCTGGAGTCCAGTGGTAGGAAAGGCTGATAGTTCCCACAGCAGGTGGACTATCCTCCTCAGGAGGGAATTCAACTTCAACTTCACTCGGAAGCCCAAAGCCAGCTTTAACATCAACTAGCATTCTTGCAAACCCCAGTTTACCCTTTTGATCTGAGCATCTCTCCTCGGTGACACGGTCCATGAGCAACGGTTTTCCTGTTCCACTCATGATCTTACAAATACCAGTGTCTGTCCATAGCTCAAGGGGAACACGATGCGCTGTGACCCATAGAGGGACAGTGGAGGGTTCTATCTTTTCAATACAGCAGCCCGGGACCCATTTTTTCACCAACAAAGGTATATTATTCACAAACCAAGGACCCCCTTCCAGTACCTCATTCATTCCCTGCTCACTATTAAATTTGAAGTAAAAGAAGCCAGAAGGGCTCTTAGATATTTCAGCTATGTCATGATTACGCCAATCACGTTTTAGGCAAAAATTCACCCGGTTGTAGTCCATTGAGGTTCCTAGGAAATAACCATACAGGTGTAGCGAGTAGGCCTTCGCCGACTGATGCAGGTCTTCCTTTGTGATAACAATACGGTTTTTGCCTTCTGGGGTGATAGTTGGTGGGAAATAGCCAATACGGACTCTGTTGGCCTGTTGACTCTGCTTAATACGTTCAGCTATTGACAGACCATTCCTATGATTCGGCTGCCATACATTTCCCTGAACCTCTACAGAATTACCATTCCTAACACTATTATCACCCAACTCAGTAACTTTTCCAAGAACAGTAGACCCAGTGGCCTTTGGAACCGGTTGCAGGATGGGTCCGTTAGCAGGAAGGGGACCAAGGCATTCCGAACCCTCAACGGTGATAGGCTCCGGTTCTGTATCAGTGCTGTCCTCATCATCATCATCAGAGGTTTCACACATACTATCATCGCCAGAATCTTCCTCATCCCCAAAATCAGGGTTCTTAATGGGGGAGGGGACCTCAACATCAATGGAATTAACAACACAGGGGGATTTAGAAGGTGTATCAAGCAGAGTATGCGATTTCTTACCTGAATTGAGGGAGTAGACAGCCGCATCAAATGACCCATCAGTTCCGCCACCGTCTAAGTGGTCAGACGACCTGGCACTCACCTCCAATCCATCTTGAGGTTGCAAAACTTGCACTCCTACCTGCTGGGCTAAAGGAGACAGCGATTCTTTCTGAACCGAGTTCGGCGGAGCAAGAGGGAAGACATTTTCACTCAAATTAGTGAGAGGAGCACGATTGTTCTCCAGGTGACCAAGGGTTTGGGTACCTTTTCTGGTTTGGGGAAGGTTTCCAGCAACAGGGGTAGTTTGAGGGGTTTCCAGATGTTCAACGTGTTTAGAAGCCGCTGAACGAGTTTGGCGCCTTTTCGGTTGGGAAGCAGCAATCGAAGGGTTATCTGGGGGTGGAGAGGGATCTGGTGGTTTGGAATCACCAGATGAAGGCTTCATTGAACTGGTTTTCAGCAAGCACAAACGAATTTGGGAGGGAAATAGGCAGATCGCATGTGCCGGGTTGAGAGGGAGGGTTAGAGAGAGAAACTAGAGAGAGAAAGAAAACACACAAATGAAAATCCTTAGGGTTTAGGGTTTAGGGTTTAGGGTTTAGGGTTTAGGGTTTAGGGTTTAGGGTTTAGGGTTTAGGGTTTAGGGTTTAGGGTTTAGGGTTTAGGGTTTAGGGTTTAGGGTTTAGGGTTTAGGGTTTAGGGTTTAGGGTTTAGGGTTTAGGGTTTAGGGTTTAGGGTTTAGGGTTTGGGGTTTTGGGGTTTAGGGTTTAGGGTTTAGGGTTTAGGGTTTAGGGTTTAGGGTTTAGGGTTTAGGGTTTAGGGTTTAGGGTTTAGGGTTTAGGGTTTAGGGTTTAGGGTTTAGGGTTTAGGGTTTAGGGTTTAGGGTTTAGGGTTTAGGGTTTAGGGTTTAGGGTTTAGGGTTTAGGGTTTAGGGTTTAGGGTTTAGGGTTTAGGGTTTAGGGTTTAGGGTTTAGGGTTTAGGGTTTAGGGTTTAGGGTTTAGGGTTTAGGGTTTAGGGTTTAGGGTTTAGGGTTTAGGGTTTAGGGTTTAGGGTTTAGGGTTTAGGGTTTAGGGTTTAGGGTTTAGGGTTTAGGGTTTAGGGTTTAGGGTTTAGGGTTTAGGGTTTAGGGTTTAGGGTTTAGGGTTTAGGGTTTAGGGTTTAGGGTTTAGGGTTTAGGGTTTAGGGTTTAGGGTTTAGGGTTTAGGGTTTAGGGTTTAGGGTTTAGGGTTTAGGGTTTAGGGTTTAGGGTTTAGGGTTTAGGGTTTAGGGTTTAGGGTTTAGGGTTTAGGGTTTAGGGTTTAGGGTTTAGGGTTTAGGGTTTAGGGTTTAGGGTTTAGGGTTTAGGGTTTAGGGTTTAGGGTTTAGGGTTTAGGGTTTAGGGTTTAGGGTTTAGGGTTTAGGGTTTAGGGTTTAGGGTTTAGGGTTTAGGGTTTAGGGTTTAGGGTTTAGGGTTTAGGGTTTAGGGTTTAGGGTTTAGGGTTTAGGGTTTAGGGTTTAGGGTTTAGGGTTTAGGGTTTAGGGTTTAGGGTTTAGGGTTTAGGGTTTAGGGTTTAGGGTTTAGGGTTTAGGGTTTAGGGTTTAGGGTTTAGGGTTTAGGGTTTAGGGTTTAGGGTTTAGGGTTTAGGGTTTAGGGTTTAGGGTTTAGGGTTTAGGGTTTAGGGTTTAGGGTTTAGGGTTTAGGGTTTAGGGTTTAGGGTTTAGGGTTTAGGGTTTAGGGTTTAGGGTTTAGGGTTTAGGGTTTAGGGTTTAGGGTTTAGGGTTTAGGGTTTAGGGTTTAGGGTTTAGGGTTTAGGGTTTAGGGTTTAGGGTTTAGGGTTTAGGGTTTAGGGTTTAGGGTTTAGGGTTTAGGGTTTAGGGTTTAGGGTTTAGGGTTTAGGGTTTAGGGTTTAGGGTTTAGGGTTTAGGGTTTAGGGTTTAGGGTTTAGGGTTTAGGGTTTAGGGTTTAGGGTTTAGGGTTTAGGGTTTAGGGTTTAGGGTTTAGGGTTTAGGGTTTAGGGTTTAGGGTTTAGGGTTTAGGGTTTAGGGTTTAGGGTTTAGGGTTTAGGGTTTAGGGTTTAGGGTTTAGGGTTTAGGGTTTAGGGTTTAGGGTTTAGGGTTTAGGGTTTAGGGTTTAGGGTTTAGGGTTTAGGGTTTAGGGTTTAGGGTTTAGGGTTTAGGGTTTAGGGTTTAGGGTTTAGGGTTTAGGGTTTAGGGTTTAGGGTTTAGGGTTTAGGGTTTAGGGTTTAGGGTTTAGGGTTTAGGGTTTAGGGTTTAGGGTTTAGGGTTTAGGGTTTAGGGTTTAGGGTTTAGGGTTTAGGGTTTAGGGTTTAGGGTTTAGGGTTTAGGGTTTAGGGTTTAGGGTTTAGGGTTTAGGGTTTAGGGTTTAGGGTTTAGGGTTTAGGGTTTAGGGTTTAGGGTTTAGGGTTTAGGGTTTAGGGTTTAGGGTTTAGGGTTTAGGGTTTAGGGTTTAGGGTTTAGGGTTTAGGGTTTAGGGTTTAGGGTTTAGGGTTTAGGGTTTAGGGTTTAGGGTTTAGGGTTTAGGGTTTAGGGTTTAGGGTTTAGGGTTTAGGGTTTAGGGTTTAGGGTTTAGGGTTTAGGGTTTAGGGTTTAGGGTTTAGGGTTTAGGGTTTAGGGTTTAGGGTTTAGGGTTTAGGGTTTAGGGTTTAGGGTTTAGGGTTTAGGGTTTAGGGTTTAGGGTTTAGGGTTTAGGGTTTAGGGTTTAGGGTTTAGGGTTTAGGGTTTAGGGTTTAGGGTTTAGGGTTTAGGGTTTAGGGTTTAGGGTTTAGGGTTTAGGGTTTAGGGTTTAGGGTTTAGGGTTTAGGGTTTAGGGTTTAGGGTTTAGGGTTTAGGGTTTAGGGTTTAGGGTTTAGGGTTTAGGGTTTAGGGTTTAGGGTTTAGGGTTTAGGGTTTAGGGTTTAGGGTTTAGGGTTTAGGGTTTAGGGTTTAGGGTTTAGGGTTTAGGGTTTAGGGTTTAGGGTTTAGGGTTTAGGGTTTAGGGTTTAGGGTTTAGGGTTTAGGGTTTAGGGTTTAGGGTTTAGGGTTTAGGGTTTAGGGTTTAGGGTTTAGGGTTTAGGGTTTAGGGTTTAGGGTTTAGGGTTTAGGGTTTAGGGTTTAGGGTTTAGGGTTTAGGGTTTAGGGTTTAGGGTTTAGGGTTTAGGGTTTAGGGTTTAGGGTTTAGGGTTTAGGGTTTAGGGTTTAGGGTTTAGGGTTTAGGGTTTAGGGTTTAGGGTTTAGGGTTTAGGGTTTAGGGTTTAGGGTTTAGGGTTTAGGGTTTAGGGTTTAGGGTTTAGGGTTTAGGGTTTAGGGTTTAGGGTTTAGGGTTTAGGGTTTAGGGTTTAGGGTTTAGGGTTTAGGGTTTAGGGTTTAGGGTTTAGGGTTTAGGGTTTAGGGTTTAGGGTTTAGGGTTTAGGGTTTAGGGTTTAGGGTTTAGGGTTTAGGGTTTAGGGTTTAGGGTTTAGGGTTTAGGGTTTAGGGTTTAGGGTTTAGGGTTTAGGGTTTAGGGTTTAGGGTTTAGGGTTTAGGGTTTAGGGTTTAGGGTTTAGGGTTTAGGGTTTAGGGTTTAGGGTTTAGGGTTTAGGGTTTAGGGTTTAGGGTTTAGGGTTTAGGGTTTAGGGTTTAGGGTTTAGGGTTTAGGGTTTAGGGTTTAGGGTTTAGGGTTTAGGGTTTAGGGTTTAGGGTTTAGGGTTTAGGGTTTAGGGTTTAGGGTTTAGGGTTTAGGGTTTAGGGTTTAGGGTTTAGGGTTTAGGGTTTAGGGTTTAGGGTTTAGGGTTTAGGGTTTAGGGTTTAGGGTTTAGGGTTTAGGGTTTAGGGTTTAGGGTTTAGGGTTTAGGGTTTAGGGTTTAGGGTTTAGGGTTTAGGGTTTAGGGTTTAGGGTTTAGGGTTTAGGGTTTAGGGTTTAGGGTTTAGGGTTTAGGGTTTAGGGTTTAGGGTTTAGGGTTTAGGGTTTAGGGTTTAGGGTTTAGGGTTTAGGGTTTAGGGTTTAGGGTTTAGGGTTTAGGGTTTAGGGTTTAGGGTTTAGGGTTTAGGGTTTAGGGTTTAGGGTTTAGGGTTTAGGGTTTAGGGTTTAGGGTTTAGGGTTTAGGGTTTAGGGTTTAGGGTTTAGGGTTTAGGGTTTAGGGTTTAGGGTTTAGGGTTTAGGGTTTAGGGTTTAGGGTTTAGGGTTTAGGGTTTAGGGTTTAGGGTTTAGGGTTTAGGGTTTAGGGTTTAGGGTTTAGGGTTTAGGGTTTAGGGTTTAGGGTTTAGGGTTTAGGGTTTAGGGTTTAGGGTTTAGGGTTTAGGGTTTAGGGTTTAGGGTTTAGGGTTTAGGGTTTAGGGTTTAGGGTTTAGGGTTTAGGGTTTAGGGTTTAGGGTTTAGGGTTTAGGGTTTAGGGTTTAGGGTTTAGGGTTTAGGGTTTAGGGTTTAGGGTTTAGGGTTTAGGGTTTAGGGTTTAGGGTTTAGGGTTTAGGGTTTAGGGTTTAGGGTTTAGGGTTTAGGGTTTAGGGTTTAGGGTTTAGGGTTTAGGGTTTAGGGTTTAGGGTTTAGGGTTTAGGGTTTAGGGTTTAGGGTTTAGGGTTTAGGGTTTAGGGTTTAGGGTTTAGGGTTTAGGGTTTAGGGTTTAGGGTTTAGGGTTTAGGGTTTAGGGTTTAGGGTTTAGGGTTTAGGGTTTAGGGTTTAGGGTTTAGGGTTTAGGGTTTAGGGTTTAGGGTTTAGGGTTTAGGGTTTAGGGTTTAGGGTTTAGGGTTTAGGGTTTAGGGTTTAGGGTTTAGGGTTTAGGGTTTAGGGTTTAGGGTTTAGGGTTTAGGGTTTAGGGTTTAGGGTTTAGGGTTTAGGGTTTAGGGTTTAGGGTTTAGGGTTTAGGGTTTAGGGTTTAGGGTTTAGGGTTTAGGGTTTAGGGTTTAGGGTTTAGGGTTTAGGGTTTAGGGTTTAGGGTTTAGGGTTTAGGGTTTAGGGTTTAGGGTTTAGGGTTTAGGGTTTAGGGTTTAGGGTTTAGGGTTTAGGGTTTAGGGTTTAGGGTTTAGGGTTTAGGGTTTAGGGTTTAGGGTTTAGGGTTTAGGGTTTAGGGTTTAGGGTTTAGGGTTTAGGGTTTAGGGTTTAGGGTTTAGGGTTTAGGGTTTAGGGTTTAGGGTTTAGGGTTTAGGGTTTAGGGTTTAGGGTTTAGGGTTTAGGGTTTAGGGTTTAGGGTTTAGGGTTTAGGGTTTAGGGTTTAGGGTTTAGGGTTTAGGGTTTAGGGTTTAGGGTTTAGGGTTTAGGGTTTAGGGTTTAGGGTTTAGGGTTTAGGGTTTAGGGTTTAGGGTTTAGGGTTTAGGGTTTAGGGTTTAGGGTTTAGGGTTTAGGGTTTAGGGTTTAGGGTTTAGGGTTTAGGGTTTAGGGTTTAGGGTTTAGGGTTTAGGGTTTAGGGTTTAGGGTTTAGGGTTTAGGGTTTAGGGTTTAGGGTTTAGGGTTTAGGGTTTAGGGTTTAGGGTTTAGGGTTTAGGGTTTAGGGTTTAGGGTTTAGGGTTTAGGGTTTAGGGTTTAGGGTTTAGGGTTTAGGGTTTAGGGTTTAGGGTTTAGGGTTTAGGGTTTAGGGTTTAGGGTTTAGGGTTTAGGGTTTAGGGTTTAGGGTTTAGGGTTTAGGGTTTAGGGTTTAGGGTTTAGGGTTTAGGGTTTAGGGTTTAGGGTTTAGGGTTTAGGGTTTAGGGTTTAGGGTTTAGGGTTTAGGGTTTAGGGTTTAGGGTTTAGGGTTTAGGGTTTAGGGTTTAGGGTTTAGGGTTTAGGGTTTAGGGTTTAGGGTTTAGGGTTTAGGGTTTAGGGTTTAGGGTTTAGGGTTTAGGGTTTAGGGTTTAGGGTTTAGGGTTTAGGGTTTAGGGTTTAGGGTTTAGGGTTTAGGGTTTAGGGTTTAGGGTTTAGGGTTTAGGGTTTAGGGTTTAGGGTTTAGGGTTTAGGGTTTAGGGTTTAGGGTTTAGGGTTTAGGGTTTAGGGTTTAGGGTTTAGGGTTTAGGGTTTAGGGTTTAGGGTTTAGGGTTTAGGGTTTAGGGTTTAGGGTTTAGGGTTTAGGGTTTAGGGTTTAGGGTTTAGGGTTTAGGGTTTAGGGTTTAGGGTTTAGGGTTTAGGGTTTAGGGTTTAGGGTTTAGGGTTTAGGGTTTAGGGTTTAGGGTTTAGGGTTTAGGGTTTAGGGTTTAGGGTTTAGGGTTTAGGGTTTAGGGTTTAGGGTTTAGGGTTTAGGGTTTAGGGTTTAGGGTTTAGGGTTTAGGGTTTAGGGTTTAGGGTTTAGGGTTTAGGGTTTAGGGTTTAGGGTTTAGGGTTTAGGGTTTAGGGTTTAGGGTTTAGGGTTTAGGGTTTAGGGTTTAGGGTTTAGGGTTTAGGGTTTAGGGTTTAGGGTTTAGGGTTTAGGGTTTAGGGTTTAGGGTTTAGGGTTTAGGGTTTAGGGTTTAGGGTTTAGGGTTTAGGGTTTAGGGTTTAGGGTTTAGGGTTTAGGGTTTAGGGTTTAGGGTTTAGGGTTTAGGGTTTAGGGTTTAGGGTTTAGGGTTTAGGGTTTAGGGTTTAGGGTTTAGGGTTTAGGGTTTAGGGTTTAGGGTTTAGGGTTTAGGGTTTAGGGTTTAGGGTTTAGGGTTTAGGGTTTAGGGTTTAGGGTTTAGGGTTTAGGGTTTAGGGTTTAGGGTTTAGGGTTTAGGGTTTAGGGTTTAGGGTTTAGGGTTTAGGGTTTAGGGTTTAGGGTTTAGGGTTTAGGGTTTAGGGTTTAGGGTTTAGGGTTTAGGGTTTAGGGTTTAGGGTTTAGGGTTTAGGGTTTAGGGTTTAGGGTTTAGGGTTTAGGGTTTAGGGTTTAGGGTTTAGGGTTTAGGGTTTAGGGTTTAGGGTTTAGGGTTTAGGGTTTAGGGTTTAGGGTTTAGGGTTTAGGGTTTAGGGTTTAGGGTTTAGGGTTTAGGGTTTAGGGTTTAGGGTTTAGGGTTTAGGGTTTAGGGTTTAGGGTTTAGGGTTTAGGGTTTAGGGTTTAGGGTTTAGGGTTTAGGGTTTAGGGTTTAGGGTTTAGGGTTTAGGGTTTAGGGTTTAGGGTTTAGGGTTTAGGGTTTAGGGTTTAGGGTTTAGGGTTTAGGGTTTAGGGTTTAGGGTTTAGGGTTTAGGGTTTAGGGTTTAGGGTTTAGGGTTTAGGGTTTAGGGTTTAGGGTTTAGGGTTTAGGGTTTAGGGTTTAGGGTTTAGGGTTTAGGGTTTAGGGTTTAGGGTTTAGGGTTTAGGGTTTAGGGTTTAGGGTTTAGGGTTTAGGGTTTAGGGTTTAGGGTTTAGGGTTTAGGGTTTAGGGTTTAGGGTTTAGGGTTTAGGGTTTAGGGTTTAGGGTTTAGGGTTTAGGGTTTAGGGTTTAGGGTTTAGGGTTTAGGGTTTAGGGTTTAGGGTTTAGGGTTTAGGGTTTAGGGTTTAGGGTTTAGGGTTTAGGGTTTAGGGTTTAGGGTTTAGGGTTTAGGGTTTAGGGTTTAGGGTTTAGGGTTTAGGGTTTAGGGTTTAGGGTTTAGGGTTTAGGGTTTAGGGTTTAGGGTTTAGGGTTTAGGGTTTAGGGTTTAGGGTTTAGGGTTTAGGGTTTAGGGTTTAGGGTTTAGGGTTTAGGGTTTAGGGTTTAGGGTTTAGGGTTTAGGGTTTAGGGTTTAGGGTTTAGGGTTTAGGGTTTAGGGTTTAGGGTTTAGGGTTTAGGGTTTAGGGTTTAGGGTTTAGGGTTTAGGGTTTAGGGTTTAGGGTTTAGGGTTTAGGGTTTAGGGTTTAGGGTTTAGGGTTTAGGGTTTAGGGTTTAGGGTTTAGGGTTTAGGGTTTAGGGTTTAGGGTTTAGGGTTTAGGGTTTAGGGTTTAGGGTTTAGGGTTTAGGGTTTAGGGTTTAGGGTTTAGGGTTTAGGGTTTAGGGTTTAGGGTTTAGGGTTTAGGGTTTAGGGTTTAGGGTTTAGGGTTTAGGGTTTAGGGTTTAGGGTTTAGGGTTTAGGGTTTAGGGTTTAGGGTTTAGGGTTTAGGGTTTAGGGTTTAGGGTTTAGGGTTTAGGGTTTAGGGTTTAGGGTTTAGGGTTTAGGGTTTAGGGTTTAGGGTTTAGGGTTTAGGGTTTAGGGTTTAGGGTTTAGGGTTTAGGGTTTAGGGTTTAGGGTTTAGGGTTTAGGGTTTAGGGTTTAGGGTTTAGGGTTTAGGGTTTAGGGTTTAGGGTTTAGGGTTTAGGGTTTAGGGTTTAGGGTTTAGGGTTTAGGGTTTAGGGTTTAGGGTTTAGGGTTTAGGGTTTAGGGTTTAGGGTTTAGGGTTTAGGGTTTAGGGTTTAGGGTTTAGGGTTTAGGGTTTAGGGTTTAGGGTTTAGGGTTTAGGGTTTAGGGTTTAGGGTTTAGGGTTTAGGGTTTAGGGTTTAGGGTTTAGGGTTTAGGGTTTAGGGTTTAGGGTTTAGGGTTTAGGGTTTAGGGTTTAGGGTTTAGGGTTTAGGGTTTAGGGTTTAGGGTTTAGGGTTTAGGGTTTAGGGTTTAGGGTTTAGGGTTTAGGGTTTAGGGTTTAGGGTTTAGGGTTTAGGGTTTAGGGTTTAGGGTTTAGGGTTTAGGGTTTAGGGTTTAGGGTTTAGGGTTTAGGGTTTAGGGTTTAGGGTTTAGGGTTTAGGGTTTAGGGTTTAGGGTTTAGGGTTTAGGGTTTAGGGTTTAGGGTTTAGGGTTTAGGGTTTAGGGTTTAGGGTTTAGGGTTTAGGGTTTAGGGTTTAGGGTTTAGGGTTTAGGGTTTAGGGTTTAGGGTTTAGGGTTTAGGGTTTAGGGTTTAGGGTTTAGGGTTTAGGGTTTAGGGTTTAGGGTTTAGGGTTTAGGGTTTAGGGTTTAGGGTTTAGGGTTTAGGGTTTAGGGTTTAGGGTTTAGGGTTTAGGGTTTAGGGTTTAGGGTTTAGGGTTTAGGGTTTAGGGTTTAGGGTTTAGGGTTTAGGGTTTAGGGTTTAGGGTTTAGGGTTTAGGGTTTAGGGTTTAGGGTTTAGGGTTTAGGGTTTAGGGTTTAGGGTTTAGGGTTTAGGGTTTAGGGTTTAGGGTTTAGGGTTTAGGGTTTAGGGTTTAGGGTTTAGGGTTTAGGGTTTAGGGTTTAGGGTTTAGGGTTTAGGGTTTAGGGTTTAGGGTTTAGGGTTTAGGGTTTAGGGTTTAGGGTTTAGGGTTTAGGGTTTAGGGTTTAGGGTTTAGGGTTTAGGGTTTAGGGTTTAGGGTTTAGGGTTTAGGGTTTAGGGTTTAGGGTTTAGGGTTTAGGGTTTAGGGTTTAGGGTTTAGGGTTTAGGGTTTAGGGTTTAGGGTTTAGGGTTTAGGGTTTAGGGTTTAGGGTTTAGGGTTTAGGGTTTAGGGTTTAGGGTTTAGGGTTTAGGGTTTAGGGTTTAGGGTTTAGGGTTTAGGGTTTAGGGTTTAGGGTTTAGGGTTTAGGGTTTAGGGTTTAGGGTTTAGGGTTTAGGGTTTAGGGTTTAGGGTTTAGGGTTTAGGGTTTAGGGTTTAGGGTTTAGGGTTTAGGGTTTAGGGTTTAGGGTTTAGGGTTTAGGGTTTAGGGTTTAGGGTTTAGGGTTTAGGGTTTAGGGTTTAGGGTTTAGGGTTTAGGGTTTAGGGTTTAGGGTTTAGGGTTTAGGGTTTAGGGTTTAGGGTTTAGGGTTTAGGGTTTAGGGTTTAGGGTTTAGGGTTTAGGGTTTAGGGTTTAGGGTTTAGGGTTTAGGGTTTAGGGTTTAGGGTTTAGGGTTTAGGGTTTAGGGTTTAGGGTTTAGGGTTTAGGGTTTAGGGTTTAGGGTTTAGGGTTTAGGGTTTAGGGTTTAGGGTTTAGGGTTTAGGGTTTAGGGTTTAGGGTTTAGGGTTTAGGGTTTAGGGTTTAGGGTTTAGGGTTTAGGGTTTAGGGTTTAGGGTTTAGGGTTTAGGGTTTAGGGTTTAGGGTTTAGGGTTTAGGGTTTAGGGTTTAGGGTTTAGGGTTTAGGGTTTAGGGTTTAGGGTTTAGGGTTTAGGGTTTAGGGTTTAGGGTTTAGGGTTTAGGGTTTAGGGTTTAGGGTTTAGGGTTTAGGGTTTAGGGTTTAGGGTTTAGGGTTTAGGGTTTAGGGTTTAGGGTTTAGGGTTTAGGGTTTAGGGTTTAGGGTTTAGGGTTTAGGGTTTAGGGTTTAGGGTTTAGGGTTTAGGGTTTAGGGTTTAGGGTTTAGGGTTTAGGGTTTAGGGTTTAGGGTTTAGGGTTTAGGGTTTAGGGTTTAGGGTTTAGGGTTTAGGGTTTAGGGTTTAGGGTTTAGGGTTTAGGGTTTAGGGTTTAGGGTTTAGGGTTTAGGGTTTAGGGTTTAGGGTTTAGGGTTTAGGGTTTAGGGTTTAGGGTTTAGGGTTTAGGGTTTAGGGTTTAGGGTTTAGGGTTTAGGGTTTAGGGTTTAGGGTTTAGGGTTTAGGGTTTAGGGTTTAGGGTTTAGGGTTTAGGGTTTAGGGTTTAGGGTTTAGGGTTTAGGGTTTAGGGTTTAGGGTTTAGGGTTTAGGGTTTAGGGTTTAGGGTTTAGGGTTTAGGGTTTAGGGTTTAGGGTTTAGGGTTTAGGGTTTAGGGTTTAGGGTTTAGGGTTTAGGGTTTAGGGTTTAGGGTTTAGGGTTTAGGGTTTAGGGTTTAGGGTTTAGGGTTTAGGGTTTAGGGTTTAGGGTTTAGGGTTTAGGGTTTAGGGTTTAGGGTTTAGGGTTTAGGGTTTAGGGTTTAGGGTTTAGGGTTTAGGGTTTAGGGTTTAGGGTTTAGGGTTTAGGGTTTAGGGTTTAGGGTTTAGGGTTTAGGGTTTAGGGTTTAGGGTTTAGGGTTTAGGGTTTAGGGTTTAGGGTTTAGGGTTTAGGGTTTAGGGTTTAGGGTTTAGGGTTTAGGGTTTAGGGTTTAGGGTTTAGGGTTTAGGG
>CM063521.1:63654033-63683632 GCA_032199755.1 Ambrosia artemisiifolia
ACTTCTGTGTCTTTTGGGAAGGTGGGGCAAACCTCATCAAGAACGATGAGTCCCTGAGGAGGGGGGGGGGGGGGGTTGTCATTGTAACTGTACCGACTACTGAGAAGATTTACTAGACAATTGTAAAACGCTAGGTAAATCCCACATTTGCCGTGGACAAGAGACTTTGTTGGTTCATAACAGATGCTCTGCATTTTAAATCACCAACGCGTATTGGGCTTGGTTGGCTGTAGATTACATGAAAACTCCACAGTCTAACGTGTTGATGTGAGATTAGTATCAGTATGGGTGACCTCCAGAAAAGTCTTCACCTGGGAAGCCAAAATAAAATCTAAGACAATAAATTATGGACAACCCCATTGAGTTATCTGTACGTGAATACTTTTGGTCTTTTGCCAACGTCTTCCGTCAGTACAAGAAGGGAAACTGGTGACCGAGCAACCGCGACTTAGAGTTCCACAGTCTACCGCTTTTGCTCGATAAGTTTACTTCATTCCTATTTAGTTAGATATATTAATAAACGAAGTTGGGTTGGGCTCAATAAAATTATGAATCTTGTTATTCTAAACTAATATTAAGGGTGGATGGGGTGGTAATCACCTCATCCCATCTGCCCATCACACTATCACACCCAATCATCTTGTGCCATCTCATTTTATCACATTTCATCACTTAACCCATGTGGTGGTGTTCATAAATATCACTAAAACCATCACACTCAATCACCTTGTGACACCTCATTTCAACACACCAATCAATATTTTTTTATAATAAAAACAAAGAAAATGTGGGACCATGCTTTTTCTTCTTTTTTGGACTCTAGCTGACACATTGGGACCCACCAATTCTTTTTCTTCTCTTTTTCTTCCATGATGTATATCACATTTTTCACTTGTCACGATCGTGATAATTTTAGGGGGGCAGTGTTTCACGGTATATAACAACCATCACGGGATTCACGGGGTGGCCATCACGGACCACCCCGTCCTCCCTAACATATTAATCATATACCACTCTTTTTAGCCTGCATCATAAATGATGTTTTAATGAATTTTATCACCCTAATACAATAGGTTTAGAAGAAACATCATGCACATAAATAATTTTACGTATAAAACTTAAATGCTTATAGATTGGAACCCTGTGAATAAATCGTGACACTTGGGATGATCTTTTGTGTTATTTTTCCTTGGTTTTGTTTTCTTTAACCAATTTCATGTAATTCTTAAATTTATAACATATTTTTTTGTCACACAATGGAATTCTTGATAGGAGGGTCGAAAAACACAAGTCAACCTATGATGGGTTCTGATACAATCACATCAAGTTATTGGCTTAACAGAAGAGGGTTCATATGTCATGTTGGGTATACCTTCATATCTTATAACAAAATATGAAGGATGATATGTTGCCAAATGCATCACATTTACTTGATAGTTTTGTGCACTTTTGAGTCATGTTTATGACCATTTTAGCGTGTCTTAGCCATTAATTAGTGTATGTGTGTCTGGTAGGTAGGTGTTGGTGTGCAAAAGGAGCAAAAACGAGCTTTTTTTTTTGAACGGCAGCAAAAACGAGCTTAATCATGAGGAATTGAGCACACGGGAGAAACAATTGAAGATTGAATGTGTTTTTGGAGAAATAAAATGGAGATATTAGACGATGATATGAAAGGGTTGAAATAAGAAGACATGGCCGCGAAAATGGAGTTAGAACGAAAAGTTTACGAAGAAAACAAGAAATAAGGATTTTGGAATCTCAGCGACCCGCAAAGTTCTGGGAAGAGATTAGCGACCCTCGAATCTCCTATCGACATAAAAGTTGGGTTTAAGCCCAAAACGCGTTTTAACCAATTTTAACCCATTAAAACACCCAAACTCATGACCTAAGGAGGGGAGACGGTTGGGGATGATTTTAGAGTACTTTCACATTCCCGAATCATACGTTTGAAGAAGACGCAATCCAGGATAAGCACTGAAACCGTGGTGACGAATATGCACGACTAATCTTCTTGTAACGTCCTCCATGTGAATAGCTTGTATGGTTTAAACTCAGAACTTGGTTTGATTATATGTTTGGAACTGCTTTACTTTGGTATTGTTGAACAGTTTGATGTGTTAGTTAATTTAGATGAATTATTTGTGTTTGAAGTGTTTTGCCTTTGCCAATTGCAATTGATTTTCTTATATCGCGACAGTTTGGAATGACACAAAGGGAATATTTTGCACTTATAATTGGGTAATCGGATTATATGGGTTGCTATTAAGAACCTGTCTTTGGTAGCCACTTTAACTAACTTTCCTATACCATGTCTACGTGGTATCAACTTAATCAAACCAGTTTCGTGAATACTCATTGAAATCATTAATCTAATCCAATTTGTTATAGAATCCTAAGTTGTTTGTTGAACTCGGTGTGATCTCTATTTCTATTATCATTGTTTACAATCAATTAATTTCAATCAAGTCTTATCATTAATCAAGTTATTGTTTTTCATCTTTGAAATTATAATCTTAAATCATTTTTTGGTTCACAACTCTCTAATCAATTTCATAAATGAACAATATTTGCAACCTTCATAATTAACTATATCTTTGCAATTATAATCAAGTCTTATCATTAATCAAGTTATTGTTTTTCATCTTTGCAATTATAATCTTAAATCATTTTTTGGTTCACAACTCTCTAATCAATTTCATAAATGAACAATATTTGCAACCTTCATAATTAACTATATATTCATAAAGTGATCGTTTTCAAATCAACTTAGACCTTATTCACTGACCACAGACTCTTCGTGGTTCGGCACACTTGTTACCACTAGCTACATAGTTTGAGGTAATTAGGACTTATAATTACTATCTTTGATCGGACCGCGACTTTCGATCAATAGTGGTGGAAAGTATTCGGGAGTGAGAAAGAGTAGAAGAAAGTGATGGGGAGTGAGAGAAAGTGGTGCCAAAGGATGAGGAGAATGGCAGCTCAAACCTCCTATTTATAGGGTAACTCAGATGTGAGGCACGACTCCGTGTCTCAAGAGACATGGGCGTGTGCAAGGTGGTTTCTTCCATTTTATCTTTTATACAAAGTTTGTATAGGGGCACGAGGTCGTGTGATGGTAAGGATGGCCAAGCAAATTTGTGGGTTTCGTTGTCCTTAGATTCCATATCTTCTGAAGATTTGACACGGGGGGGAGGGGGGTGCCAAGGGAGGTATGTACCCGTGTGTAGTGACCTATTTTTTTCCTGCAGCCTGATGACACAGGGGCCGCGTGTTTGATCAGGCACAACCTGTGTCAAAAGTCCTCTTTTGTCTTTCTCTAAGGGATCTTAGCATGGAGGCGTGTCCTTTCCTGTTCTCTTGCAAAAAAAAAAAAAAATCTTGTTTTTCACCGTGAATTTGTTTCTTTTGTCAATTTAATCATCTTTTAACCCAAACAATCATAAATAAACAAATAAACAACTTATTTCTCATATTTACATGAAAAGTGGTGAAAATGTGCTTTAATTGATATAAAACACATGTTGAATTTTGCACATATAGATTTCAAACATGAATTTTATGTAATGAAAATGATATATGACATGTAGATATATAATAGTTCTTAATATATATGACTAATACACATTTCATTTACAATAGTAAACTTCAATTATACCATTATCAAGATTACTAGTTTCTACCGTATACAAACAAATTTCTTTTAGAAAGAAGATATGACAAATTCATGGGAAGTATGGTCAACTCTAAGGTGGGTGAATGGTCCTATTAGGAAACTCATAAAGTTTTGTTTCTTTTAGTGTTAGAGCGTGTGCATTTAAACTTTTTGTAATGGAGGTTTCAATTCTCGTAGTGTTTTAAGTGGCTGTTTGGTTGATTAAGTGCTAAATCATTAAAATGTCTGAATGGTTAAGAGACTCTAAATGATTAAGTGCTGAATGATTCAGCTATGCACCAAGTCTGAATGATTCAGCTCTTAACCATTCCATTCAGAGTCTAACACTAGAAAAGTGGCTCTTTTGCTACAAAATTTTTCTACAGAAAAAAATGTGTCACAACTTTTGACAAAATTGCTACTCATTTGTGACGACAAAAAACACCCTTATTTTTTAGACAAATTTGCTACACAATAGCGACAAATACTTAGAAAATTGCATAGGAAATGCATCACAAATTTCCCACACCATATTTTTGTAGGAAATACATTGAAAATTACATAGCAAATGTGTAGTAACTGATTTCCGGTGAGGGTTTTTCTAACATCAAGGTTTCATTACAAATGCGTAGCAAATTCAAAATTGTGACGCATTTTCAACAAAACCTTAATGTTAAAAAAACCCTCATCGGAAACCAATTACTACAGATTTACTACGCATAAAATTCCAACGTATTTCCTACGAAAACATGGTGTGAAAAATTTGCGATGTATTTCCTACGCCATTTCCTAAGTATTTGTCCCTATTGTGAAATAATTTTGTTAGAAAAATTAGAGGTTTTTTGTCGTCACAACTTAATCTAGTAATGTCAGGTACAGGCCGGAGGCTATCTTGCAGAGTTCCAGTGACCACTTAATCTCAATATTTCAAATTCACTACGCGAGTTACCGTTGCTAACATCCACCATATACATTGTCATCATCTTACAAGTTACAAGGATTCGAATTATATTATATTTTTTGGTATTGTATTGAATACCTAGCACACATATCAAGCATGTGTGCATACATATGTGAGACTGACAGATTGTATACAAGCATGCAAGAAAATGAAACTGTAAGACCCTTGGGTGTGGTTTAGGCCCATCATCCATGACTTGCCTCCACCTCACCTGCCACGTAAGCGTGGGCCAGGACAATCATGGAGATGATGGTCCAAGGGTGTGGTATGAGGTCCATCATCATTTAATATTCTTTTTTAATTAATTATACATACACACAAATGGTCCGGCATCAAAGTCATTGTTTTGCCGCCCTTGCCGTGCCGGGGCTAAGGGGGGCGGTGTTGCCCGGCCCGGCAACCCATTGACTTGCCTATGCCTTGCCTATGCCGGTTCCACACCCATAGATCTAAATGGAATCATGGCCTATCATTGTGTATAGAGCCAAAGAAAATCTAGATTTCAATCTTGAAAGATTTGAAGTTAAGTTGACCAAAAAAAAAAAAAATAGTATCCACTGCAATATGTTATTCTCCTTATATATAAACTAGTAATGTGACCAAAAATATACATGTGTGTATGTGTGTATAGGGTGGTTCCTATAGGAAATAGCAGAATTATTCGAAGTGTACAAAGTGTCCTTGGACCATTGATCGAACTTTGTCTGCCGATGAAAATGATGCGGTGACAGGCTTGTAAATACAACTGAAACAAAATAGTCTCATAAAAACACGAAAGATTATACTGTCAATATCTTTCTTAGGCACAACATAGAAGCATGAAACTCAAGAAAACTGCTAGCCTTCTAATCTGACATATATATATATATATATATATATATATATTTCATTTATTTGAATTATAAAGTTAGTATCGTACAAAAATGAAAATAAATAAAAAGCTATATGTAGATATATGTAACTTACGAAGTTACTTATATGCATCTCAGTATGAGAGGTAAATATGTCGTTTGTGAGCCATATATGTATATATTCCAAACCATGTATAGGTTTTTCTTTTGTTTTGATAGAGATCAATAATATAATAAAGATTGAAAGTAAAAATATCTTTTTAGTAGTTGTGTGTTTTTAAAGTTTTCTAGTGTTTTGTGAGTTTGTTTTTGTGGTTCCTTATATATTACATATGTTGTGTCGTATAACATAGATAGAAAGGATAAATATATACGCATAATAATTAAAATAAATATATCTAGGTCCACTTAATTTAATTAAAGGTTAAAAGTGAATCTTAGTAAATGGGTGATATGACTCAAACAAATATATCTTTTTATTATAAAATAAAATGTTATTACCAACAATAGCATATATGGTACCTTTGAAACAAAATCTGATCCGTCAGTATGACATCTAATTCCATTTTCAGGTTTAAAGGGTGATGGTATGACAAAACTTTGCATGGCACTAGCTAGAATCAAAATAAATTAAAATGACAAAATTTGGAAGCTTTTCCGTTCAATCCGTACCATTAGAATAACTAAGAGTATGTTTAGTATATATGCGGTAATATTAATGAATAAGGGAATGGAACGGATGTGATAATGAAATGACTCATAATCATTACCATTTCATATATTGTTTGATATATTCTATTTTGCCTCCAATTGCAACACGCTAAACGCTACCTAAGAGTGTTCAATGAGTGAATTTAAATCGAGTCAACATTAACTCATGCTTGATCAATTAATAGTACGAGTTAAGCTAACTCAAGTCAACATGCCCATCCAAGTCGGAAACTTAGCTAGTGAGTTGGCTCGTTTTTTTTGTTTAAAATTTAATGATCTTGTATGCTTATGTTTATAAGTCTCTAACTATAACACGATAACAACAATCGCACATTATATAAGCCAACATATGGGTTCTATATAGTATAACAGTTTATCTAGTATTCAAAGTTATATTTATCTATATTTTGACTTGGTTTGTTTCCTAATCTGGATGTTTACATTTGAAGAGCTAGCTTTCATTTGATTCGTTTCTGTTTGGGTATGATCACTAGATCCAACGTGTTTGCAAGATAAATTGCATCAGAATTGTTTGAGCGAATTAATGAATGAGTTACCTTCAGCTTGTATTTGATTTACTAGCTAGGCAACTAGCTCTAGCCAAATTAGGTTAAGGTAACAATAACTTTGTTTATTTCATATCAGTAACAAAATGAATACTAAAGAAACAATAAGTATCCTGGAGATTATCACTAATCACCGGGTGGTTAATACTTATATTACTACAAGTACTATCCTTCATCCAAACCTTTGGTTTAACCCGAGAGGAGAAATAAGAGTGAGTGTGTGTGGTAAAAATAAGAACACGAAGATGTAAGTGGTTCGGTCAAGTTCGACTTACGTCCACTGTGAAGAGCCGGTTGTTTTATAACTTTGGAGGGTACAAAGTATTACAAGGAAACCTAGCTCTATGTTACAAGTGATTATTTTCGGATCTTTGATAAGGAGTTAAAGTCTTTTATTTATAGGAGAATTCGTGGGCTTGGTGAAAAAGCCCACGAAGAGCATATACGATCTGGGCTTCTTCTTAGGCCCAAAGCAATTGGCCCAGTAAAATGGCGGGAGAATCCGAGTCCTCTGGCTGACGTCACTGGACTGTTGACTAGCTCTGCAAAGTGGACACGTGACGCCTTCCGGTTGAGCGTCGGTGACATTTTTATACTACAGTGTGGTTGACTTACCTGTTGTCGTCTGATGTGACGTTTGACAGCAAGTAAGCATGTCTGCTGGGCACTGTAGACGACAACATGAAGGAAGCATGGAAGCAGTAAAGTCGTTGTTCCTGTCAGCGGCCGTTGGACTGACTCTGCCACGTGTCGCCATCCGGTTGGCGCATGTTTTGTCCCAGATCCTGCTGAATCTTCTTTGTCCTTGTTCTTCCGTACCTCGTACCAAAAGCTGGTTGTGAAGGATATTCCGCGCGTGGGCGCACACGCGTCTATCCTTTTGGAGAAATGGTGTGAATTGGATCACGTGCTTGTTGGTTCTTGATTGTGGAGCGAGTTCCGCCATTTGGTTCCACGGGTGACGGGACCAGTTGGTGCCAAGACTTGTTGAAAAGAGGGATAGGGATGCCGCCTTCACCAGGATTAGGCTCCCTATCCCTTCAAATACATATAAACTAATTTAATACTTTTATTGTTAAACCCCTCAAACGACAAATTCACTGTCATGAGTGTCGAGTTGGATTTTGTGTAATCATTTGTCTTTCTTTATATATTGATTCCATATGCTTTGTTGTGTGTGGGGTTATATGTGGATCGTTACATCATGTATGCATGCCTAAATAAATAGTTTGTCCGTTTGTGTATATACACACACATATTCGTGTGGTTATGTTCAATAAGGATGAACTGGTATTGTTTGATAACCTCTGCGTCAATAAATGTTGAGGCATTAAGAGGTTTGATTTGGTAAGAGGCATGACTTGACTCAGCATGACTAATTGGTGGTCGAGGTGGTGGTGGATCGAGAAGGTGATGCGTGAGTGGCCTACTAAGGGTTATGAATACACAATACATTATATATATATATATTAATTAAAACTAATCATGAATAGTGCCACTTTTATATATTTTTTTTTTATTTTTTACAACTTTATTCCATAATTTAAAGAATTAGTTTCAATATAAAATCAAAGTTTATTTGGTGGTGGAGTGGTTTGATGTGCATTCCTTTTCCATGAGGTCATGGGTTCAAGTCTTTTCCAATGCATTTATTTACAACATTTTTTACAACTTTGTTTGATAATATATAGAGTTGGTTTCAATTTAAAACCCAAGTTGCTTTGGTGGTGTAGTGGTTTGATGTGCATTCCTCTTGCATGAGTTCATGTGTTCAAGTCTCTTGCAATGCATTTATTTACAACATTTTTTTTGCTTTTTCAGTCTTTGTACCATAACAAAACGAATTATTTCCGATTGAACTCCTGCCGCGAAGCGCGGGCGAATCTCCCTAGTTTGAATGGATCAAGGGTAAAATTTTCATTCAGCATCATTTTGAAACTTAATGGGTAATACGCTTACCGACTGATTCAGAAGTGTCGTGTCAGTGAACTAAACACACCTAATGCAGACTGATTCAGATTTGTTAAGAGATTATCAAACAACCCCTTGATTTGTTAAAATAATTTACAATCACATTTATATTAAAAAAGGATTTTATGATTTTTGAGTTAATTATACCTTTAGCCCTTGTGGTTTATGAAAAGTAACAATCTTAGGTATTACTAGCTTAAAGTAACATTGAAGGTTCTAACGTTTGATTTTGTAACAACCTAGGGTACCAAAACTATTAAATGTAAGTTTTTCCGTTAAGTTTCAATGAAATGATCAAAACACCCTTTATAACTTCAAGGACAATTTATGTAAATTTCTTAAAATAAAATAACAAAAAATAAAATAAAATATTCAAAGTTGGAGTTTTATCCTTAGATTGTTGAACTACCAAGCAAAGGGCCGATTGTTGTCATCGCCCACGAACATAACACCAGGGACCGACAATTCCCACCACCACTATCGCGTCACCTGGAATTGTTGATTCCAACCACTTTTTCGTTGACCCTTTCCAATTCCAAACCCTAACTCGTCGTCAGGGCCGTCTCCGATAATCTCTATAATTCACGGGCCTAGGGCTTGTAGAAGAACTAGGACCCTAAATTATAATTTAAGAAAAATGTACAAAAGGTTAAAATATATAAAATAATAAAAATATTTATAAATAAACTTGGTGGCGGATCCAGGAATTTTTTTCACTGGGTTCCTTTTTTAGATACTCTAATTTTATATGACCGAGCATAAAAAAATCCGGGTCGGTGCATGGGTTAGGGTCGGTTTGCCGGTTCGGGTCGTTTTAAGGGTTGGGGTATGTTTAGGTTTCAACATGTTAAAATTCAACATCCCTAAAACAACTAATACGATAATAACCAAAACTATAACTAATACGATAATTCTATAAGAATTTAGGAGGTTGTAAGCATTTACATACCTTGAACTGTCCGTCCAACTATGTCTTTTAACACAGCAAGAGACCAACACATTCTAGCATAGGTCCCACTTCAATGTGATCCTGCACAAATAACACAAGTAAATAATGCATTAATTTTGAAAGAAAAGCCTCATCATACCCCTAAAATTAAATATCACAAGTAAATAATGGATCTGGCTTTTATAGCTAAAACACCCCAAAAGCCACGCTTTGGTTGTTCCAAACTCTTCACTGATGTGTAAGCATATTTCATAGAATCATCCTATAACGTCATACACACTTGTTAACTAATAATTAAAAAAAAAAAAAGTTAACCAAAGTTGTTACATGCCCTAAGCTTCATATTTCACAGAATCATTCTATAACGCCATACACATTTTTGGTTGGGTTGGAGAGGACTTTGGTTATTTGATCTAATGTTTCGGGATGATGGGACCTAATGAGAAGTATGCTTACATTAAATTAGGCTTATGGACACATATTTATACGTTATTCTAATAAACATCCTATATACAAGATAAGAGCTAGTTTCACAATGTTAAGAATATCTTTAAAACATGACATTTTGCCATGTTATTTGCAATACTTTTAAAAGTAGTTTTTGTCTTTTTATCTCATTTTTATTTAAGTTTTCAAGGGAATAAGTTATTATTTGACCCAACATGTTTTAGTTTAAAGGCTTATTATAATAAAAAATATTATCTAGATATAATATATAACCGCACGAATATAAAACCACGAGCGCTTCTTAACTGAATTCCAAATTACAATTTAATATACTTTTAGGTGACAAATTTGGGAAACTAGTACAAGCATTATAAATAAAAAATTACCTGTTATGATTTTCAATCAAAGATAATAAATAAAGATAAATAAATTTAAAATATTTTTTGTCTTTTTGAGAAAGATAATATGGACCATTAATCATTATAACTTTATCGGTACATTCCACATTGACCATGTATATGATAGATTATTACTTCATAAGGAATACTCGGTTTCTTAAATCATTAACGCATTTTAGACATATTGGTTGAGAAGCATATGAAAACTCTATAGTTTAAGTGTACTCATGTAGGAGTAGTATTATGATCGGTGACCTTCTGATAAGTCTCCATCGGAACAACAAAAAACAAATCCGTGAGTTCCTGGATGTGCAATCCATCGAAGACAAAACAGACAATATTAGTGGTATGATAGGCCGGATGTTACAAATTTACCAGAGCCACTCCAGTGTCGCTCGAAACGGTGGGGAAAACTTGATCAAGGATGATGAGTCCCTAGAAATGGGGGTTATTGTAACGATACAAAGAAGATTAACGCGACCATTTTACACTCTAGGCAAATCTCACATTAGCAGGAGGGACTCTTGGTTCATAACGAACACCATGCCTCATATAAACCAACATGTTTTGGGCGCATTGGCTATGGAGCACATGAAAATCCACAATTACACGTGCTCAGGTATGAGTAGTACTAGGGTGAGTAGTCTCCTTGCAAGTCTCCATTTTGGCAACCAAAAACATGTTTGTAAGTTCATGGATGGGCAACACATCGGGGGCAAATCAGACAATATTGGTGGTACAAGAGGCCATATGTTACAAATTGTATCAAAGCCACTCTTTTGCCGTTCAAGATGGCTGAGCAAACCTCATCGAGAACGATGAGTACCTAAGGGGGTGATTGTAGCGATTGACCGAGAAGATTAACGTCGACCACTGGAACATCTTAGGCAAATCTCACATCGATCATGGAGAGGAGAGATTCTTGGTTCATAAAGAATGTCCCGCCTCTTAAATTACCAACACGCCTTAGATGTATTAGCTGTGGAGCATATACAAATTCCACATTTAAGCGTCCTCAGGTGGGAGTAGTAGCGAGATGGGTGGTCTTCTGGGAATTCTCCACCTGGAAAAAAATTGTGAGTTCTTGGATGAGTCACCTATTAAAGCCAAGCATGCAATATTGATGGCACGAAAGACCGGATGTTACAACTTTGGTGTATCAAATATCAATATATAGATGCATTAATATATGTTGCAATTGTGAAGAGTTGGTTTCTAACTTATTAGACAAGAACTTCACAAAATACAAAACATAACCAATTGATTTCAATTACTACATAATGACAAATCATATTGTTTCCATGATGACTGTGTCATTTTGATCATACAAAAACCCAATTAGCCTAGCTAGCTAGGCAGGGTAAGTCGGATATCGTATCTAAGAAGAGCATGTAGTCATTATTACATGAGTTGTTTGATTATCTAACTATTCATGAAACGCATGTACATAACAATTTTGAAGTTTTCTATTATTTCTGATTGATTCGATTTAACTTGTTTGATGTTAGCAAAACGTTATTAATTTCAAACCACTGTGTAAGAAATGATCACACTCGGATTTCAGATTTATAAGTAATTAGGGCAAACTAACACAAAAGATTTGATTTTTAGTGAAACGTAATTGATTTATTGGATTTGTTAAAATGAAAACCAAATTGTAAACATCAACAATTGTCTATTATATGCAAATGGTGCAAGAAAGCTTTCATGATATGAGTTCTGGATAATTTCATGTTTTATGTATCAAGAACAATAAACAAGCCCTAGCAGGAATCAAAACTAATATTAGTAATCATCTTTCAATGTCAATAAGACAAGAAAGTCTTAAAAGTCGTAAGTTCAAAATAATACTAATAATCAATTGATAGAACTTCAATCAAGAGATTACAAAAGCTTATGTTTCAAAGTAAGCAAGAAAAAAATAAACACTGCTCAAGTATAGTCGACTTGATAAGTAGTTGAAGCGGGCAACGATTTTTGATAGTAAATGAGCGTGACAAGAAAAAAAATATTATAAGTAGACAAGTAATTAATATACTTTTGAAATATAAGGATCAAATACAAATGAGCTTAACATACTAAACATGAGAAGTGAAGAGAGAAAAAAAATGTTCTAATCAACTTAAACATATCTAGATGAATAATATAAAAAAATTAGCTTAACTGCAGTAGTTTACACTAGAGTAATTACGTAATTACTCTACAAGAGTTATCACCCTAATATTTGTTTTTTTTAGATTTCATTACTAAAATACATGTTTAACAAGATTGGCAAATAAAATTTAAAAAAAAAATCTCCTCCTTCACTTCTCACGTTAATGCCAATTTGTACGAATAATTTGTACAATAACTTTCCTATACTTTTGAATATACTAAAACCCTATATCCACATATAATTTTCTTATGATATATTGCCGTTTGCAATATTTCTACAAGTAGTTATGTTTTTTATGTTTTACCACTTTTTTCTCAGTTTTATTTAGAAAGAAACAAAATTCTATATATAAAACCATAACCATACAAACATAAAACCATGAACGCTTGTAACTTTATTAAAAATAACAATTCAAACTACTATAAGTTTTTGGTGACAAATATATAAAACAAGTACACGCATTATAGATTAAAAAAACTAACAATTTTGAAATAAATAAATATAATAGGTAAAGATAATTTTTTAAAATAAAAATTCGTCTCTATAAAGATAGACATTTTTTAATATATTTATTATTTTGTACAACAAAATGCCCACTAAATATGTGAAATTAAGTTGGCCACTGATGTGATGTATTCAACACTTTGGTCACTAATGACCTTTTAGAGTTGGTAAGGGACTGTTTGTTTGATTAAGTGCTAAAGCATTAAGATGTCTGAACGACTCATCATCATCATCATCATACTTAGTTAATCCCACCTATAACAAAGCTAAGGTAGGGTCTGAGAAGGGTAAGATGTAGACAGCCTTACCTCTATCCCCTGAGAATAGAGAGGCTGCTTCCAGTGAGACCCCCGGCTCGATGTGGTTTTGTATCAAGCCTTGGACATAAGGCACATAACACTTAGCAATCGGGACAAACTCGATTGGTGCATGTACCCCCTTGTCTTTTGGCTATCAACGCCACCACATGATGCATGATTAACCGTCCGTCGTTTTTAACGTTATTTTCACGAAATTAGTAAAATAACGTTAAAACTAGTGCAACTTTACTTTTGCCCCCCATGGCCACACATATATACATTATATGCGCACACCGTAAGTGGGGCGTAATGGTTAAGTGCTGAATCATTAAGTTGAACCTTTTAATGGTTAGTTTTATTGTCCCACATTCGTAAGAGAACCTCATTAAGGTTCGGCCTAGATGCTTAATGGTTTAGTGCTTAATGGTTCAGCAACATCTCAAGTCTTAATTGTTAAGCATTAACCATTCCATTCAGAAGCTGAAACAAACGTGCTGAATGTTGAATCATTCAGCGCTGAATGGTTCAAAACCTCATTACGAGGCTTATCAAACAGCCGCTAAATAGTAATTGGTTGCTTTTTTTTTAATCTTCTCCTCATCGTTGTCTTCCGTGACCTAAAATTCATGCTCCCCCTTCATGAATTTTTATACTTTGTATATATGCTTATAATAATAATGATGTTTAGAGCTCGTAAATTTAAAACTTAACTATTTTAAAAAACATAATTTTCTTCTTATAGTTGTTAATAGAGAAGGTAAGTATATATTATACCCGTCCTATCATCAAGTTTCAGTACCGTCATGGATTCACGGTTTGACATTTCGTTGATGGACAACATATGTTGGTAACTAGTAAATTACCGCGGCGTAGAAATATAACCGGCGTCGATTCGTGTAAACCTGCAGATTTTCCCTACGAACAACAGAGTTACACCAGCAGTATCGCGAGGGTCTGCTAATCGAATAACACAACGTAGAGAGCCCTATTGTTCCGTCGGTACACCGGTGCGCGTTGCAGCGAGCAAAACGCCTAAACCACCAGAAAACAATTGATAAAAGAAAACATCTACGATTCTGGCCGACAATCGGCGGCGTCGCTGTTATCGTGATTGCAACGAACCACCACTTGAAAAAGAGGATTTAGTAATAAAAGTATTGCGATGACATTTTTGTAATTACCTCGAAACTAAAGGTTTTTTATTTTGTTTTTAATAATAAAACTACTGCGATGGCATTTTCATAAATACTGCGAAATTAAAGGGTTTTTATATTGAAATTACTGTAGCGATGGTTTGGAATTGTTATATATAATAATTACTAATTGATCAACAACAAATTCCACAAACCACCCCCCCCCCAAAAAAAAAAAAAAAAAAAAAAAAATAGACAGTGAGAACTAAAAACACTTGCTCGTAATACCTTGAGAATCACCGATGCATAACATAACCCCATCAAGAAGAGATTATCATCAACAGATTCCCCCAAAGTAAAGATTATCAACTGTTGAAACTAGGTACATTGTTATTGTTAGCTAGTGTCCATAAAATTCAACACTAAATTTGGAGTAAATTTTGACAAGACTCGTATCATTTGGATAACACAAATATTGCTGGGAATTAGGGGTCCGTTTTAGGGTAATTTTCTTATAAATAAACTAGTATGAATGCCCGCGCGTTGCTGCGGGTGCTTACGTTTTGTTGTCTCGTATTTATTGTTAGGGTTTGTGTCGTGTCTATGGTGTTTGTGGGTGATTCTTTATGGTAATGAATGGTTTATGGGTGGGATGTGTGGGTTCGAACGAGAGGGAATGCAGGTGAGTGAGTGTGGTGGTGTTTTTTAAAGTGTAGGATTTATCCAAGAGTTGAGTAGGTCATCAAAAAAATTCAAGTAAGCCTTGAATTAAACAAACGGGGAGTTGCATTATTCTTGACATGCTTTATGTATTTTCTTGTGATTATTGTATAAACACTTTGTTGTTTTTTTAATTTAACAATCTAAGTATGTCAAAAACTGAATTTGGCGTGTTTTTACTGAAATTGAGCCAGACATTTGCCTACAAACTAATCTTAAGATCAAGTTGTTGCGCTTAAAAAAGACAGAGCTCGAGCTTGCGTACTCCTAAACTAACACTAAAATACATAATCCTCGTTTCTTAATCTCACATATTATATTAAGAATTTAATTTAACACGTATCCGTAACAATAAATTTAACAGTAAATTCAACCTCTATTATTTTTCTTATCAACCATTTTACTTACTAAGCTTAAAAAGCTTTGGTTGTATTTGTCTTTTTTTGAAAGTCTAAATGGAACTTTATTAAACAACCACAATACAAGAACAAACCAACTTAGCAAGCAGCTAAGGAAGTAGAACCAGCCAAAAAAATACAACCAACAACAAAAGGAAATGAAAACTAAGTAATGAAGGACCAAGAACACTTAAATACCACTGAAGACTTCTAATTTTCTCACAAACAGACTTTCGTTTAGCCCTGTGAATCATCCACCAGAAAGAGGTCTATTTTATGTCATCAACGGTCTTGAATAGCCTCCCCCTTTTAAAAACTTTGCTGTTCCGAATGAACCATAGCCTCCAACACGTCAAAAAACAAACCACTCATATTACAAACCACCATAAAAGTATTTTTACTTTTCTTATCTCCGTCCAAGATTTTGAAAAACTAATACAAGAACTCACTGATTGAAAACTAAGTAACTGGAACTTTAAGCCACACAAGGACTCTTGGAGTGTTACTTCCCTTTATTAGACTTTTGTACCTTGTATTTTTAATTAAGTTTATCAAAATTGTTATGAACTCCTAAGAGTTACATTCTGATTAATTATTGAACAATAAAAATATTACAACATGCTCATTGCATTCTGTTATGTGCCAACAAATCTTGACCACAAAGCCACCACACACTAATGTAGAAAGTCAAAATACCATGAACATGTTTAGAAATTGATTGTATATTCGACTACATCAAGCATCTGCAACTTTCAACATCAATATTGGCAACAATTAACAATCCTATTACTAATTAGCACACACATACTAAATGGATTATAATCGTCCTTTTTCTTTGTAGGCATGTAGAATGGCTCGAAAACACGAGGGAACGGAGTCCAAACCGCAACTCTAACTACCTGTTCCTATCCAGCAAAAAAAGTTCAGTTTTAGAATATCTTTTTTTCATATTATTAGAATATTCCAAATTTAATTTTGATATAAATATATCTTGGTACTGGATTAATCCATTTTACCCTGAAGAAGCAACATTATTGAGGCTGACATCTCTGCGCCGAGTGGCACACAACCTCCCCATTTTGTGATCTCTATAATTTAGCAAATACTCAGCAACATCAACCAGAGAGCACTTAAATAATATAGCTACATATAGAATGAGAAAAGACCATATCTTCAATGAAAAAGATATGATGCACATAATCAGTCACCCACAAGCAAAAGTGAAACAATAAGACCTCCGAATGCTGAATTTGATATAAGCAGCAAACTCAAAAGGCTATCAAATAACAATCCTCACCATTGACATGTATCTCACTTGTGTGTATTAATCTCAAGTGTGTGTGTGCGCGTGCGCCTGAGAGAGAGAGGGAGAGAGGGAGAGAGAGAGAGAGAGGTGAACCTTCTTTTTAGGTGCCGCAACAATCGGGAGGGCGAGCATATCACAAGGTAGCATTTTGTATTGTTTTTAAGTTTGGAAATATCTTCCTCAGATGTTGCTTTAGGTGCGTAGGTTAGTGATCCAGTGCCCTGTATAACAATAATAAAAACAAAAAAATTATAAAAATAAGCTAGAAATACATCCAAGGGCGCATACCAGCAAACAGAGAAAGACAAAGTTTCTTGTCTGTTAATGGCCCATACATTAGACAATAACAATACCCATTGTTCCACCTTGTTGCTGCTGTGCATTCATTTTTCTTTGAAAAAAACTCCTTTTAACCAGAGTCCATTTCGCGTATAACTCATTTTGATCCGAAATAAACTAATACTTTCTTTGAATGACCCCTTTTTACCAAAAGTCGTCTTGATAGAACCTTTTTTCAATTGAACATGTTTTTATCTGACACCCACCTGCCCCGTCCACTTTGCAAGCGTATGAGCTGCTAATAACAAACGAGGCACAGTTCTAGCATTTTGTAATTTGGAAAATAGAATGAGTGTTAACTGAAAAATGAATTTTGCGAGTGTTCCTGAAAACGCTCGAATGTAATGATATAATGGTTGTTTTTATGACGTTGCGGTTAACATTTAACAAGACCATCACCATTCTGAAACTATACCTTCTGATCTCAGGGCATCACTTAGGATACTAAAGATGGCATTTCAGCATTCAGCCCTTTTACCCACTGACGGGGTCAGTTCAAGTTATGTTTTAGCCTTAAAGGATCAAACAGATAAAATAAAAAATAAAGAAAACAACTTGGAATGCACAAAACCAACTAATCATATTTGGCATAATAATTGCCTATAAAAATAAAGTGATATGATTTTTGTTATTACCATATTTAGCAATTAGAATACTAACTTGATATTATTCTGTTAATACATAAAAAATTGAACAAAAAGAATTATAGACCAATCCAACCTCTAATAAAGTATATGTTTGAACGCTTAGCTTTACATTTGGATAAAATCTTTTGTAAGCAATTTGGAAGTTTGCGACAAAGAAATAGCAATAAGGAAATGTGTTGCTTTTTTACCATGACCCAGGGCTGGAAAATGATCTTTTAGAGGACCATCCACCAACCAGTTATCTATCCAAAACATAATTTTATTTCCATCACCTACAGCCCCATATAGTTGTTTATCAATTGAGATATTAAGAGCTTCAAAGTCACTGTCGATTGCACCAATGTCTTTCCATAGGCCCACACAAGTTCTCTTAAAATGGAAAGCTTTCCATGATTTATTATTTCCATGGATGGCTGTGATCACTCGAGCCCAAAGCGCATCAGGATTGTCCTTCAATTTCCATCACCATTTCGCGAGACTCACCATGTTCATACTTTTAATGTCACCCAAACCGATACCCCCAAACCGTATGGGGGCAAGCAATTTGTCTCAAGCTATCCATTTCGCGCCCTTCGCTCCCCTTATCTCCCCAAATAAAACTCCTCCTTATCATTTCAAGCGTATTAAATCACTTCACAACAGAAATAAAGAATCAAAGAACCTAAATTGAACTAAAAGATGGAAAATTTTACGCTAACAAAACAAATAATATTGATTAATAAAATGCAAACAATTAATCAAAATTAACAACATTGAACCAAATATTACCAAGCCATGGTCTTCGTGAATAAAGAATCCTGCAGCCCTCAACTGGGAAGCGGATTCAAGTTTAGCAACAATATTCGTAAAATAATCTGCAACATTAATAAATACATAATAATATAAAACAATAATAATTTGCAGAATTTATCACAAGTGTAGTCAAACCTTGAATACAGTTGAAATTATATTTCTGTTCGTTTCAATTGCCTTTGTACAACGATCAATATTATATCAACAAATATCAAAAATAAAGAACAAAGACAATAAACAACGGACCTGATTCAAGAAAAATTCTGATTTTTGCAGGGAATTCGGATATTTCAAGGGTATCATCATAAAAAAGGGATTGAATCATATAAGGAGGCAGTAACCAAACCATTACAACTGATCGCTTTCATTGCAGCTGTTCGTTTCACTTACCCCTGATGACGAATTAATGATGAATGATAAACATTAAATTGGTAGTGAATGATGCTAGGGGGTGGGTAAAGAGATGGGAGGGGTAGAAAGGGGATGAACTTTTAGGTTTGAACTAAAGGATTAAGATAAAATTACACTCATAACCTTGTAAGTGTCTTAATATGCCTTTAGGTGACTAATTTACCCCTATCAATTAAGCTTTATTAAGTTGTATATGTAGCTTCAAAACTTGTACCCATAACAAAATTACAATCTTAGACATCACTCCTCCTTTATAATGTATATTATAGATATAGATTATATACACAAATGTATGATTATTATATACACACATGTATGATTATGTATTTATATAAATATATAGTTAAATATATATAATAAACAAGCCAACCAAGCTCAACTCAAGCCTGAATTTTCGCATGAGGTCAAGTACACTCTGAATATACTATAATCATAAGATAGGATGTAGTAAAATGAGTCGTATGATATAACGTTAGACGTGTTATGTTTTTATAACTTGTAACGATAACACAAAAACTCTGGTTAATTTAACAAACTAAAATGGCTCAAACCCATCAAATGAAGTTAAAAAAGTAACTGCTATTTTAATCAAGTTCAATGGAACTTAAAAGATATATTATGCATATGAAGTATGAAGGTTCAAGGGCTGCAAAATCCATTCGCTACTACAAAACGAAAGAACAAAACTATGAAAATAAATGAATAATAACCAATGGGCCTCTTAACCTAAGTTTGGAACTCTGTCCTAATTTAAGTAAATAATAAAATCTTCCTAAACATCCAATCTATGACTGAAAATTCGAAAGTGTGCGACAATACCTCATGGATGCATCAAAACTGTCATAAAAACTGTTATCCTGCTCGAGTTTTGGTTTGACGAAACTGTCCCTCACTTGTCCTCCTGTAAAATACTGACCAAAGCCGTTATGAGCCATTGCTGCAGAAGGTGGTAGTAAAATTGGGAAATCGGGTAGAATACTCACTCTCAATTCGAAGTCTGATTTATCTACATGGGTCTGAGAAAGAACACCTCCTTTTCAAGTCTGATTTATCTTCATCAGCTTCATCTCCTGTTCCAATGTGGCTTGTGGCTGAGAATAGAGTTGAGAGAGTTAGTGGCGCTGCACAAAATGGAGTACCTTCACATGATAATCGTTCATTTATTCTGGCTGGTTTGGGACCAAGTGATGCAACGCCAAAATAGCATTACCAGAAAAATGTTCCAAAATAAAATGATAGTTCAAAATCGAATACATCTATTTTGATTCAATACTGTCCACGATTATTCAACCACGAAAACAAAAAGTTATCACAATGACAAGTTTATTGTGTTATACCTGTTCCTCGCTGGAGCGATAAAACTGAGAGCACCAGAAGTCTCTCCTGGCAAGTCAGTGCCAACCAACACACAGGCACCAAATGGGCAGAAACCGGCCTAGCTCTGCAATCTAGCTGTCACCGCAACACCTCCTTGCCCACTCGCTTGTCGTTACGATACCTTATCACCATCATTTGCCCTTCACAATGCAAATCTGTAGCTGCAAAATCACGATAAAGTTTTTTATTGAAAACTTCTAGAAAGTTGTTTATACAGCCTCTATTATAAACGCTGTAACGGTTGTCTGATCTGTACCGGAAGTTTTCATATGTTGTCTGAGACACAAGAAACATTTAAAGGCCAATGTTACAAGTTTATAATCTGTTAAGCCCGTGCATCTATTAATTACATAACCAAATAAAAGATAAAAGTGGTCAAAACATACCTTGTTGTCATCAATCTTGAACCACCGATTCTCAACATTTTTAACATAACACACATAATGACCAGAAAATGCAGCATTCATTACGTCCAAGTGAACCACCACTCCATAAAGCCTGTAGACCGGGGATTTGTCACTTGTCCCACTCACATATGGAGCCATGTTTAAAATCTCTGGGAATCGAATTGATTTGTTAAGCTTCCCATATTTTCCAGACTGTAACCATTCAAATAAAACACAGGAAATTAGAAATTTCTCAGACGCACAAGTCAAACACCATTGCTCATAAAAATAAAAATAAAAAGTATAGAATGTTACTTGAAACCGCTTTAGTGCTATAGTAAGCACGTTTGGAGCTTCCAACAATGTCAACGTCTTTTTGGCTTTCTCATAAGACTTGCACCTGAAAAGGCGTTATAAAATAACAAAATCAATACAACATGGCATTCATCATGTCTGAAGAATAAGATGTAACAAACACTGAACTAACCTGCTGCATTTATACTTATTTTCTCCATCCAGTATCTCGGTACATGTAAATTTATCCAAAGCCTCTTCTAAAGTCCCTATATTGCCTTCAATTTCAACTGTGAGATCCATCATCCGGTCGTTTCGCTCTGATTTGCCTCCACACTTCATGCACTTTATCTACAAAATAAAAAAACAACCGAGTTTAGGCACTCACATTTTGAACTTAATTTCTTTTAGCGACAACAGTGTTACCTTAGATCTTAGATAACCCCCAAAGGTAAGTCCAATTAAAGTTGTCTCTTCTTCTGAAGGGTTGGTAGTGTTTGTTCCTGCTTCCTTTAGACAAACTGATTGCAAAGTATCAATAGCATACCTGTAACAACACCTGATAACTCAGAAAAAGCTACAACAACTAAGACCGCTACAACAATAAAAAATGAGCCAGTGCACCTTAAAAATTCATGTGCATCTTCTTGTCTCCCTTGGTTAAGGCTGCTTCCAATAGTCTCTATCTGCGAAAGTATACGAACGGGAGACAGTGAAGAACTCCCATTTTTTGCCTTCAAAACAAGGCCTTCAAACTCACATGTGAAACACCAGTCTTTCTTTTTGCCTAACATAGAATGTCATTAAAACAATAAAACATATAAGTAAATGCAAGGGTGTGCTGCATTTGACACCAGGCGATTCATATGCCTGTATATTTATAAACAAATTGCCACTTTCAGCATTAAGCCATTGTTTTTATTTAAGGAAAAAAATGAAAATAAAAAAGAAAACATACCTTCTAGCAGCCTGCATTACAGTTCTTTGCAGGCAATCTAAATTGACGTCCAACCTACAGCCTGTAAATACAAAATCAAATCAACTCGTCAAATCATTAATCTTACCGAAGGTACCAACGATAAATTCTTATTTTAGAGAAAGAAAAGAAATTAGCACATACCTTGAGCTAAGAAATCACTTTGGACATCCCCATCATAATTTTTGCATGCCCATACATAACCTCCATCACTCTTAAGAGCATAAGCAACCATGTCATCAATGAGACGGTGTTCATACCTGTAATGTTTTTATTACAAAAATGCATTAGAAAAAAATAAGATTAAAAGAAATCCAGAATCCTAAAACTTGTTCAGCCACTCACCATATCCCAGCAGCCTCAAACTTCGATTTCCAGTTTTTTTCATAAACTTCTTGGAAGATATCCTTGAACCTTTATAAAAAAAATTATTAATGCCCATGTTTGATCAGACTTCAGAGACAGCAGTAATCAGTAATTATGAAATTGTAGCAATATAATTAACATAATCATGATGAAATGTGATTAAAGCAAATAAAGTTCACATACCTTCCATCATACTTCTTTAGAATGGTATTCTTTGTGCTTAGATAAAGCGGCCATTTTTTCAAGTAGGCTGTGTTCATTGAGGCCTCAGCAAAAGCAGTAATGGACTAATCATGAAACGACACGAACTTTAGTCTTTTTTAGTTATAATTATAAAAAATGGGTTAATGTAAACCTAATCGAGTTGCAACATACCTCATCAGTGTTGTACATGGACAAAGCTACCCCTCCAGCGCCAGTGAAGTTATAAACCTCCAACTCAATCTTTTCACCTTCTCCTTCAGGAACTGCAGACAAGATTCGGGTTGTGAATATGTCAAACGGGTTAAGTGGGTCAAATCAAGCATTACATTTTAGAGATATAGAAGATAACCATACCAAATACCATCTTCAGTTTTCCAGGTCCTTTGATCACTGCATCAGTAGCTTTGTACTGATCACCAAAAGCATGTCTTCCAATGCATATTGGCTTCGTCCATCCTGCAAGTAAAAGCCATTAGAAATTCACGCAACACATAACTTTTAAAATTTAAAAAATCAAAAAAAGAAACACAACCAAAATTGGTAATTACCTGGAATCAACCTAGGGATGTTTTTGCAAAGAATTGGTTCCCTAAAAACTGTGACTGCAGTAAGCAAAAACAGCTAATGACAGCCTCCTCAAGATCAAAAGGTCTGTTCGTGGCTGCAAGAACAAGGACTCTTTCTGTATCTTTTGTGCGCAAACCATCCCAATTTACCATAAACTCATTTTTCATCTTACGCATGGCTTCATGTTCCCCGGGATTCTCCCTCCGCCCCAACATGCTATCCACCTTGTAATATGAATTAGTGTATGCTTTATTGATTAGTTTATTAAAAATACAACAACATTAATAATAATAATAATAATAATAGTAATAATAATATTAACAACAATAAATGAAATATTTCATAACCGTACTTCGTCCACAAAAACGACGCTGGGGGAAATTTTGCTAGCCAAAGTAAATACTGCCTTGACGTACTTCTCACCCTCACCAAACCACTGATTAAAAGAAAATGGAAATATATGAGTAAGAGCTTTGTTAATAAAGTAATTTAAGTATTTAACTTATCTGCAGACAGATGTAAAAATTGACCTTTGATGTAATGCTTGACATGGAAATATTTATAAAGTTAGCACCAGCTTCAGTAGCCACAGCCTTAGCCAACATAGTCTTTCCGGTTCCAGGAGGCCCAAATAGAAGAATACCCTTGCATGGCTGTAATTTCAAAGCGAATATCAGACCTCAGTTTTGTTCCAAATACATTTTAATATGTCAGATCAGTATGCATAAGAAGAAGAACGTAATTTGACCCATCTAACTTTGTAAAATAAACCCACATAACATAACCAAAATTAACAGACGACTAAAAACCGACAAAATTCAAGAAAATAATAAAGATGCGAAACCTTTGTTAATTGGCCTTTACAGAAAAGTTCAGGCCTTTGTAGAGGGAGCATAACCAACTCCTTTAATGTATCCTTGACTTTTTCTAGTGCTCCAATATCATCAAATGTAACTCCAATGCCACTCGGTGGTATAACATCAGCCAGAAGTCTTTTCTCAAAATCATTTTCAGTAACGACATCCTTGCAAGTGTATATGTATCATAGTCACAGCAAAGGTTAGCATGATTTTATGATTTTAACATGAGTTAATCCAATGATTAACACGCAATAGGCTCAGCAGCCTTAACCTGTTGATACATGTTTTTACCTAATAAAAACTGAAACCTGATGCATCAGAGCTGCTTGAAACTGCATCAGAGCTGCTTGAAGCTGCCTCCAGACATAACAAACAACATATCAAGAGAAATCGTAAATATATTAACAGATTTAATCGAAATAACAAACAACATATCAAGAGCATCTGAATGTTCATTCTGGCTATAGAAACTAAGTTCTGTTACACCTTTATGTTTAAACATTTGTATGTTCATATCACGAAATTGGAAATATTAAGCACACAAAATATGAGAATTTGAAATTAACGGGGAGATGGTCGTAGAATGAGTTGTAGGGAAGATGCACTGAAATACCTGATTTGGTCATTCCAACACTGCTATCCGGATGAAGAGCTCTGGTTGCGCATCCAGAAGAGTTGATGAGTTCTCGAAGGAAGATCTCCTTGTTGCTGTATCTTACGAAAAGCTTTAGGGAGGAAAGGATATGCCATCTTGAGAAGAAGGATCTAACATTGATGATTTCAGAAACCCTAGATCTGGAAAAATCGCCTAGAGAGAAAAAGGGGGCGGGATAAAGAGAAAGAGGGGATAAGGTTATGAAATGTGAGAGAAACCCTAGTTTGATAAAATGTATCCGTGTTGTTTATTTTTGGCATAAGAGCTTGTACATCATGCATCATAACTTGCACCTTTAGAAGATTAAGAGTTTTTATGCATAGAATCATTGTACAATATGCTTTCAAGATTTGTACCCTGGCAAATGACCAAAGTTGCCCTTCCTATATGCTTATTAATATAGTATAGATAAACATTAATAACTCTTTATTAATCACTAGCTTTTATCCCGAGAGCGTCCTGGGGTTGAAAAATATAAAAATTCTAATAATACTAATACTAATAGTTATAATTATAACTCTTGTAATTAAATAAATAAAAAGTAACCTTGCTATAAGGTGACACCATGTGTTGCAGTGTTGCGCGATTATTTCTCCTAGCTTCTCTTGATGAAGTATACCTATGCATCTTTAAAGAGTAAAATTTCAATGATAGCATGATGATTGGGCTGAATTTCAAAATCGTAGATAAGAACCTGGTTTAAAATAAAAAGCATAATTAATGAATAACCAGAACACTTTGTTTTTTTTTTCCTGTATGAACGAAGCCCCACAAAAAATAGTCGTTTTTTTCTCCGTTTTTTTATATAGCACTATGGTACTCGTTGGAAAGATAATAAAACGCTCGTTAATTTGGTGTAATTTTTTTCTTTAAAAACTCTCGTATATAAAAGATATTAACGTTTAAAAATTATGGGAAGAAACATAAAAGAGAAAAATTTAAATTTGTTTTTAAATTATTTTTTCCTAAAATAACTCAATTTAATTTTAGTAGATTAGGTTTTATATTATTATTTGTTTTTTTTTTAATTTGCCGCATGGTATATTTTTTTTTTAATAATAAATTTAATATAATCACCTCAAGGTGCCACATGGCACATTCAATGGGGGGTTGAGGCTCCATTGAATGCCACCTCATACAAACTCAATTATTTTATTATAAGTTATAGATGAGATGCGGAAGCGTGTACTAATACAAAAACATGGATAATCCCACTAATGATCCAATTACAATCTATTTAAATAATTATATACAACAACCATAGGGTGTTTTAAAGTCTGCCTTGATGAATATCAAAAACCCGCACATTGGATTCAACAAATGGTTCCGCTACTAAATCATATAAACAAAACTTTAGACTCTCTGAAACAAGGGACGGTGGCGACTCAGGCCATGGGATGTTAGTGCATCGGCTAAGGCCACGGGTGTGGCGGCGCGTGTAGGGCCAATGGGGTTTGGGGTCGACGGCAAGGGTGGTGCTGACGACTAGAGGGGAGAGGGAGGGTGTGGTGGCGTTGATTGAAACTCTAATCACATGTGTGTCTAGGGTTTAAAGTTAAGGTTCTTTAAATAGAACTCCTAATTACACTATAATCCCTAGCCTCTTGACTTGTCCAACAAGTTGTACACCTTTAATTAACAATTAACTAATTTCTCTCTTTGACTTTTATAATTAACTACTTATTTTTTTTAACTCTTCAAACTGTAAGTTAATTAATCCTCTTGTTTCTTATCCGGTAACAAACCGTCATCGTTTAACTCTTTAACCGACAAACTAACTTTAGTTATTTCCTAAACAATTAGTGCATTAGGATAGTTCACTAAAAACTTATTGCCGCAAAATTCAATACCGTGATTTGTGATATAATATTTAACAACTAAAGATTAATTTTGTGTGTTGTCCAAAATGTAACCCTTTAGATTGTAACTTGATACAAACGTTAGTCAATCAATGTTCGGGCCTCTAAATCCACCAAGTGTAATCTCCATCACCAATAATCCAACCACTCTCACACCGTATACCAAGCAATATTGTATGCTTTTCATGTGAAGAGTTTACAAAATTGTTTTTCGTTACCAAAGTGGAAATTTCTTGGAGGTCGTTCATCCTAAATTGTTCTCGCTAGGCATTTTTAATTGTAAATCCTACTTTCATGTACAACTAATACACCCAAAACACGTTTGAGGAATTTGAGGTCGAGCATTTCTTATGTTCCAGTATCTCTCATGTTAATGGAATGATGACGTCGTAAAATCCCCTTTTAAGACTCATCGCCTTCCATGAGATTTGTGCCACCATTGAAACAGAACATGAGTGGATCGATCTGGATCCATTTATGACATTTGGCATCCCGTACCTAGCAAATAATTTCCACTTTGCTCACGAAGAGTTTGTGAAGTTGTTTTGGTTAGACGAGTGAAAACTTCCTGTTTGCTTATATTCACATTTTTGGATTGTTCAAACCTAATGTGTCCAATATATGTTGGTGGTATTCAAGGCTAACATTCATTGTCACCATGTAGCTCTAGTGTTCTACCATAGATTTTCCTACAGTCTCAAATAACCACCTTTTGTGACCTTCTTTGACTTCAATTATTTTACAGTAATTTATAACCTACAAATAAATAACATGCATGTAAAATTATAATTTCCTTCTATTAATCTATATCTATACTATATTATAAAGCATTTGATAAGAACTTCTTAAAATTTAAAAGGTACAAGTTCAATTGCTTATGGTACAACACCCAATGCATATAATAACTACTTTTTAAGGGCAATTTTTTCTTTAGAACACCATATTTAATCACAACGAAGTCAAGAGTTAAGTGATGTTTATGAGAACTTATGACATTTAATTTGACAATTACTTTAAACATATTAAATATATAAATATAAAAAATAATTCATAATGCTACATGTTTTGTTATAATATTTTATATAGAATTATATACTTTATAAAAGTTAACGTTTTATAAACTTGATAATACTATAAGAAAGCGAGAAATCAATAATGAAAGATGTGTTTTTAAACATGAGGTAACGCTTTGCATTTTGAAATTATTATGTTATATTCATACACGTAAACATGCCTAATCTGATCTTAACTCTGTGTCACTGGATTCTATGACCAGATAAAAAAGTTTATGTTTAAAATGAATTTCAAACAAAGGTTCCATGTAATTACGTCAACTAATCATGATTAAATTAGATAAAAGTGAATTTTCTTCTACAAAAAGTATTTAACATATTATAATATGTGAAAATTTGATATCAAATTGTTATGATGATTTTAATACATTATAATTTAGTTGAATGTGAAGTTTATTGAGAAAGGCGAACTTTATTTATTGGTTCTATTTTTATATACGTTTGAATGTAAGTTTCGTTTAAAAGAGAATCATGTGTGATAATATACAAGTCATTTAAGCATAGGCGAATAAGTCATGAAAGTATGTTTTTAGTTTTTTATTTCCTTTTTATGTGGTTATGTTACGGTTTCGACTTACTTAACTTTTTCTATGATAATATTTAACTTTTTTTAATATGGTGAGTGAACTTGCCGCCACGCGTGTGCGTGATTCAATGTTTTTGCCTATTTTTTGTTTTTTTAACAGTCCCGCCGTAACGCGCGGGTTTCCCACTAGTGTATCTATAACATACACAATAAAATTTGGGTGTTACAATATGCCTTCGCTCATACTCAACATCAATTTTATTTTTAAGAAGATGTTTTAAGGAGGTCTTTAAGTTGGGGTTGCTTGATAACCTCTACGTCAGTAAATGTTGAGTCATTTAGAGGTTTTATTGGTAAAAGACTCTAAACTAGTAAGATATCTAATTTGGCGTGGCCTGACCAGTTGGTGGAGGAGGTGGTAGTAGGTAGATCCATATAGGAGGTGGTACGTGAGTGGGCGGATGAGGGTTATGAACACATGTGAATGGATAAAGGGGTAAAATTTCCATTCAACATCATTTTGAGACTTAATGGATAAGAAGCGTATTGAATGATTCAGAGATATCTTGATAGAGAATCTAACACACTTAGGGATTGTTTGACAACATCTGCGCCACTAAGTGTTGGCCATTAAGATGTCTGGTTAGGTAAGAGACTTTGAACCGATAAGAGCCCTGACTTCGCTCGACTTGACTAGTTAGTGGTGGGTCGAGAAGGTGGTGCATGAGTGGCCGGTTGATGATTATGAACATAGGTGAATGGATAAAGGGGTAAAATTTTAATTCACGTCATTTTGAAACTTAATGGGTAAGAGGCTTGCTGACTGATTCAGATGTGTACTGCAAGTGAACCAAACACACTTAATGTTGACTAATTCAGAAGTATCCTCTTAATGGAATCATTAAGAGGCTACTAAACAAGCCAATGAGGTAGTGGTGGAGTGATTGGGGAAAGACTTGGTGTTCCTTGTGACCCAGGTTCAATTCTCACTCTCATTATTTTCTGTGGCATCCAGGTGAAGAGCGAATACGGGTGGCGCCGGTTCGACTCGGATTGGAGGCAAGGTTTTACCAATTATTCCATTGTCGTGCCTCCGGACGGGTGGAGGTCGGGTTTCCGCGCATCTAGGAGAGCCAAGGGGCTGGCGGCGGTCGAGTAGTCGACCTTGGCCACAACGCCCGGTGTCACGGTGGTTGGCATGCCGTTTCTTGTTGTTAAAAAAAGAGGCTACCAAACAACCCCT